>QJNU01000322.1:0-83912 GCA_004154915.1 Monosporascus ibericus
TCAACGCGACAGAGATCATTTTGTGGGGCCGAGGTTTACCCGTTGGGGTCACCTTCCTAGGGTCTCATTTCTGGTCTGGGAGTCTTTCCTGTTTCGTAACAAGCAGATTGTTAAAGGTAATCTGGGTTACCAAGTTATATTACAAGCTGGTAATTTATCTAAACTATGGAATATATCGAATGTATATATCTTAACCTAAATCCGTTTGGATCCGGAAATTTATTCGGATCCATATTATATAAGTAAATTAAATTCCCATGGATCCGGGGATCTATTCGAATTTAAACTGTTTAAGTGCATGGATTCCTTTGGATCCGTATATGCATTCGGATCCATGTTACGCAATCCTGGTCGGTATTTATTCAAGTTTTATCCCGACCGTACGCTCAAACTAATAAGATATTGGTTCGTAACACGATTTTTCCCTTCCAGAATTTTTATTCCGAAGATCTTCAAACTTAATAAGTCTTTTTTTCTTCACTATCGTACCCATTATGCCTAAAGGAATTACTAAAAAGTTACTAAGCCACGTTAACGTCTTAATTAAAAAAGAGAACGTAAGAAATTATCATTTAATATTAAAGGTTTTGGTTTTAAAATCATACCTTATTCTACGTACTTCGTACGAAAGGAAAAGTATATTATGGCGGAAAATATAGTTCGTTATTAAAATTACGTTTTTAATAAGCGGGATTATAATAGTTCGGGTATTCCGATTAACCTTTTACGCAATATTTTGCGGGAAAAAGAACAATTAAAGCGTAAAAAGGCCCTTACTGAAAAATAACTTCTTTAATCATAACGGGATATAAACAAGGCCATCTTTCGTCTACAACGGTTACGTTAGTAACAAAAATTCCTTTATACCAAGGGTGTCGAAATGATTAATCGTAGGCTCCAGTTGCTAGATAAATGAAAAGAGTAGGAGAAGGTTAAGGTAAAGGCCGCCGCGCAGGTTATTCAGGTTGCGGGAGTGGTTAATTAGTCTGGTTTAAAGGCCACTAACTGGTCCTTTCCGGCGGATCCGGATTGGGAGGTTACTTTAAATGCTGCTGGCGTTATTGGTAAAAGTTCTTCAGGAGGCGCTAGGTATTTATAAGGTTTTTAGCGGGTTTCTAGGTGTTTTCGGAATCTGGATAGTTTTTCTATTTGATTAGGTACTTGATAAGCTCATCTTTCCTTCGTATTTTTAAAATCTTTTCTGCTTCGTATGTTGGTATATTTTCTTTTACTTTTTTTATACCCTATGCTAATCTTAATAATATCTGTTGTTAACTCGAGTAAGGAAATATAAAAGATTAGATAAAGTTTAACTTCAGGTGGTAATTCTAATTAGTAATTATTTTTGGAAATTTTCTTAGTAATTTTATATAAGCCGATATATTTAGAATCAATTCTTTTTATTTAGTTACTTAATCTAGATATTTTTGATAGTTAAATAAACTATTTCTCCTTTCTAGAAAGTTAATTCTCTTAATCTTTTTTAGTTATAATACTTCTTTATTTAGTTGCGTACGAATTTAAGTTCAGTCTTCATTTCTGCGTGTAATTACTTAAGTTGTTCTAATGTAAAGATTACTTTTAACGTTAATAAGTCCTTTTTGGTGCGCGTTTTTGTAGACTTCTAGCGTAAAATCAAAGTTAGTATTTGCTAAGGTCGTCTTAGTGCTCTCGTGGTAACTGGTATTATAAGCTAGCTGTGTGATAGGTAGCTTCTAAATCTAATCGTTTTGTTCGTAATTAATGTAGCATCGTAGGTAAGTTTTCACTGTTTGGTTAGTTCTTTTTATTTATCCGTCTGTTTAGGGTCTAAATACGCTAGATAGCTTTCATTTAGGCCTAATTGCGTTATAAGTCCTTATCAGAATTTTAAAATAAATATCGTTTCTTTGTTTAAAATGACTTTTGTTGGTAATCCGCGTACTCCTAAAATATGTCTTAAAAAGATGTGGGTTAGTTACTTTGCATCTATGTTCTTATTGTATGGTAAAAAATAAGGAAATTTAATGAATCGGTTAACGATTACAAAGATATTGTAGTAATGTATGCCTATAACTGGGTCTTTTAATAATGAAAGTTTAGTGATAAAGTCGAAGGTAACTAAATCTCATAGTTGCTTTGCAACTGGTAGTGGCTATAGTTCTCCATATGGTTTGTATCGTCGAGTCCTTACCTTGTTGCATATATGGCATTGTTGTCGTACCTTTTTTATTACTGATTTTATTTTAGGAAAGTGGTAGGTACGTCGTAATCGTTTTAGGGTTTTATAGATTCCTAGGTGTTTATGTAACTGATGTTCGTATATGTTTTATACTAGTATTTCTTGGTGTTTTTCCGAGATTTGTATTTTTTCCATTTTTTGGTTCTCAGGTAAGTTATCGTTATATTCTTAGATTTTTTGGTATAAGTTAAGTGGTGTTGCTTTGATCGTTGCTATTTGTCGTAGTCGTAAATATCCTTCTAGCGTAGTGTCGAAGATTTAATGGCTGACCTTGATTATCTTTTTTCTAGGTTTGGTTTTCGGTTAAGTGCGTCTGCTCTGCCATTTTCTAATTCCCTTTGGTGGATGATGATAAAGTGTCAGACACAAGCGTGTATTCAGTATTGGGGTTCAAACTTAGTGTTCTTGTGTTGTCTTGACCATGAAATGGTCAATGTCTAGATGGTCTGGTATGTCCATACAAATGGTGCGGCTGGAAAGGTCTCCACTTATAATCCCAAGCAATCTCCAATGCTCTCGCCACACGCCACATTCCTGACAACTACCAGTTATCTGACATAAAGTCGTATTCTGCTAGTTCTTCGGCGTAGCGTAATTGTCGTCCTGTTAGTTTTTTAGTGGCGATAAAGCGAATGAGGTTTTTGTGATTCGTATATATTTTGATTTAATGAAGGTCTTTTTTAAGGTAATGTCTGAATTCTCGAAAAGCTTTAACGATAGCCATAAATTCCTTATCGAGAATACCGTAATTTAAATTTACTGTCTTTAATTTGTAGGAGTAAAAAGCGATAGGGTGTAAGTTATTTTAATTATCGCGGTATCCGGTTACTGCGCTTAAAGTGTAATCCGAAGCGTCGGTTTCGAGCTTAACTAGGCGGTTTAGGTTGTATATGATTAATACTAGCTTGTCAGTAATTGCGGTTTTAATCTCCTGAAAGGCGGTTTATATTTCTATTATTTAAAGGAACTTAGTTCCTTTTTTTATTAGGTTAGATAATGGTATAGCTATTTTGCTAAAGTATCGAATGAACCTTTTATAATAATTCGTAAATCCGAAAAAGACTTATATTACCTTAACTATGATAGGCGTTTCTTATTCTATACTGTAACGATTTTTTCAGGTCTATTTCGATATGTCCTAAAATAATGATATATTCTAAGAAATTTAATTTTTTATATAAAACTGAATTTTTTCCGTATTAATTAATAAATTTGTATTTTATAAAGCTTAAGAATTATATAAACGTATCTTACATGTTCCTTTTTATTTTTCCAGTAAATGAGAATATCGTCGAGGGAACAAATAACGAAGATATTCAAATATTCCCTAAGTACATAGTTAACCATCCGTTAAAAGGTTGCTAGTACGTTCGTAAGTTCGAAAGGTATAACGAGGTATTCGAAAAGTCTGTACTTCGTTTTAAAAACTGTTTTCCATTCGTATCCTGGTTTAATGCGAATCTGGTTATATCCCTTTTTAAGATTTAAGCTTATAAACCAGTTTATTTTATGAAGGCGGTTTTTTATCTTATCAATTAAGGGTAATAGCGTTCTGTTTTTAACCGTAATATCGTTTAATTACTTATAGTCGATAATTAGGCGTAGCTTTCTGTTCTTTCTTAAGATAAAGAATATACGATATCCAGCTAATAAGTTAAAGCGTCGTATATAACCTTTTCGAAGCTTATCTTCTAGGTATTCACGTAATGCCTATAATTTTATTTCGTTAAGATTATAGATCGGATAGAATCTGGTCGATATTGCTTTTTTAAGAACTATTTTATAGTCTTGTTCGTTATGTTCTAGTAATTTTATCTCGAGTTCTTTTCGAAACAGTCGTTTATATCTGTAATACTGTGGAGGTACGTTAGTTATGATTTCTAGTTTTGGGAGCTGATGCTGTAGGTAATCATTTATCTCTTGCAATTTTATTCTAATGGTAACGATGATGCGTCGTATTCTTCTATAATGTCTTTGCTTTTTTTATGCTTTGTTCCTATTGGTAGTAAGGTTTCTATCGTATCTTTATGCCTGCATTCGTCGCTATCTTCGATCGAATGTTAAGATCTTTTTATATCTTTTCTTTTCTTGTCGACGGGGTGTAAAGTAAACTTTATCTGGCCAGTTACCTAGTCGATTAAAGGATTATATTAGTATAACTATAGTTTCCCGAAGATCATTTCGTAATTCCTTATCGGAATGATATCGAAGTTCGTTATCTGGTTTCGTTCTTTAACGAAAATCTCGAAGTGATTAATCTCGCGGGTAATCTTTCCGTTATCGTTGGCGAATACCTAACATTCTACGTTCTCGGCGATGTAAGGTTCTATCTTTTCCTTCTATAATAATCAAAGTTTATTAATTATATCCGGTATAATATAATTACCTTCTGTTACTCCGCAATTTATAAATGCGGTAAATTAATATATTCCAATTCGTACTTGCAAGGTAATAAGGTTATTTTCGGCTCCTATTGTCGCGTTTAAAGCCCTTCTGGAAAGCTTTTGCTAACTTCTCTAGGTCTTACCATCCTGCGGCTTTTTTATAGGTAGCGTTCGTTTTTTAACTTATTTTCTAACGCCTTAATACGTTCCTAATTCTGTTAATTAAAGGCCTATAGCTATTTTAGTTGTCCTTCCTATCAGCGTAAAGTGGCTTCGAGTAAAAGGATTTGCGTTTAAAAATCTTCCCTGCTGATATATTCTAGTTCGGGGTCTTCTTATCCCTTCTGTCGTGCTTGGAATTTGGCGTCGTATTACCTTATATCCTTATCTCGTTTCTGAATTTCTTTTTCGATTTTTCGTTGTTTATGTGAATTTTTTATAAAGGCGAATCGGAAATTCAAATTATTAATTACTTTTAGGTATGCTTTTATAACTGTTTGATAAATCCATTCGTTTTTTATCTTATGATTATACCATCCTGAATGACATATGGAGTTCCGTTAGGGTAACTTTTTCCTTCGGGCCAATTCGCTGCCGCCGTGATGACGTCGATGATATCTTAAATGGTATATATCCTTAGATGTTTATATTATTATTAATCTTTTGAGTTTATTTCAGTTTGATCGTAAAAGTTAAATCTTTACTTCTATATCCGTATAATCCGTTTCTCAATGTACTGCTGCTCCTATATGTATTTAGGGTAATAGGTACGTCTGTAATGGATAGCATAAAGTTTCTCGTATCGGTTTGGTTATCCTAATAGTAGGGTTTCGTCCTAACTTTAGTATTTCTTATTTTATGCGTTTAGTTCTAACTGTTCGTACCGCTATCGCCTTTTCTATTGGGAACGGGAAATTAGCTTATTTTTCATAAATTCCTTTCATCCGTCGTATTTCTTTAACTATTAAGTTACTATCGGTTTTATGGTAAGGGTTCGTTATGTGACGGTAGCTATCAGGATCAAGACGTGAGACTGGCAACCGTCACATGGGGCTGACAGCTGCCACATGAACTAGCCACCTGCCATACATGGAGTAAAAGTATTTGTAGATCTTCACACACTTTGCGATTCTGTCTTTCTTTCTTTCTTTTCTTCAGCTTAAAATCTTCGTCCATGGCGCCAATAAGCTAGCTATCATGCTATATCAGGTACTGGCCGTAACATTACTCTAAGCTCATTCCCTTCTTCGCTAACCTAGCGATCAATAAATAAGGCATTATATTCTTTTACGTCGAAACGTAACAACGAGAAACAACGCGTACCAAACCTAAACCCAGATTAATCAGCATCAAATTAAATGTTTGTCAAGAAAGACTACCCGCCAGCTAGTCGACGTTTAAAGCGATTTAAATTAATTAATAGTAAAATCGAGAATGCAGAAACGAAGTACCTTTTTAAAACTTAAACCAAAGTACAGAAAACGACGTATACCCTAAAGAAATGGCAAAAGACGACGTGTCGAAAAACGAAACCGAATCCTTAAAGACAAAGGATTTACAAAATCAAAATTAAGATTATAGTTACTTAAAATCTGATCATGACGGACAGCTAATCGACGAGATGGCTAACGATAACCAGGACGTTCAAAAAGAACTTCAAAAACTCCGTAACGAAATCGTTCGCCTAAAAGCCGGATAAAGTCGGCATACCTTCACTCCTTTTAACGACGTTAACCGCCTTCGTCGGGAAAACATAATTAATAGCGCCTTCGGTAACATTAGTACGTTTCGCTTTACCGGTATAACAGTATAGCCCGTTTTCCGTAAGTTTGCAGGAAATAACGGCGCGAATCTTGGTTACGATCGAAAAAAAAAAGCTCGCGTTAATAACCCCGTTAAATTTAGCGGTAATAAAACGAAGTTTAATGCTTAAGTTCGTAAGGTTGCAAATAAGTTCGAAGTAAATAAACCGACCTTTCGAAACGAAAAGACTTATATGGTTTACTTAATAAGCCTTTTGGAAAAAAAGGCCGAATAGGTAATTAAGACGCGATACCGATCGATTATACGACCTTTTTCTTGCGTAACCGAAATAATTCAGGTACTGGAATTATCGTACCACGACCCGAACCAAGTTTCCGTTGTCAAAAAAATTTTCCGTACCTTCCCTTTTAAGCCCGGCAAAAATCAAGATATTTACGATTTCATTTCTAAATTTAAAGTTTTCGCTTAGAAGGCCAAGATCGCCGAGGACGAATAAAAGCAAGTTTTGTGGGAATATATTCCCTTAAACCTCGACTTACGCCTTCTTAAGGATAGCCGCGATTTTAACGTCACTTACGAAAAGTTTTGTAACCGCGTTATTACAGCCGCTTATAGCAACTAGCTCGCCTATAAAAAAACGCTAGCAAAAGCGTAAGCCTCAATTATATAACCCCGATAATAATAAACCGAAAAACAAGAACAAAAAGCCTTATTCGGATAATAATCCCGGCAAACCGAAGATTTCGGGCCATACCGGCAGGCCCTTATCGGAAGTCGAAAAGAAAGCCCATTAGGAAGCTGGTACGTATTTTAATTCCGGCAAAACGGGATATAAAGCTAGCGATTGCCCTAACAAGAAAAAGGTCGTTGCGGTAAAAACAACAAAGAACTCGTCTAGTTTTAACGAATCGGGAAAAGAGTAGGACCGTCGGAAAACTTTTTAATAATTTTTCCCATATTAATAGTAACGGAAATAAGTTACCCCAAAAATGCAAAGCTTTTACCAAGATTACGCAAATCCAAATAAATGGAATTAGCTTACGTATTACCGCTCTTTATAATACCGAAATATAAGCCCGACTTTTCGTTAGCCCTTTTATCGCTAGGCAAGCAAAAAAACGATTATAAGCTCGTATTATCCAGCTAAAAAAATTAATTTAATTACAAAATTACCGGAAGCAACCTGCCGGCTAAATAAAAGCTTAACTAATTGCAATATTCGAAATTAACGAACGACGTTTCCTTAACCAAGTTTTCCAGATTATAGATATAAAATATGATATTTTTATCGGTCTTAATTAGATGGAAAAGTACGGTTTATTACTGGATTACAAGAACAAAAGTGTTATCTGGCTCGACGACCTTCCAGCTCTGGCCACGTTCTTACCGGCGATTGAACTCCCAACCCGATATTTGCTGGACGGGTACGTCGACCCTAAGGTTCAAAAAGACGTTAACCGCCGCGATCGTGCTATAAAAAAGGCCGAAAAAAATACCAAATCCTTCGACGTTCATGAAGAAAACCCGATAATAATTCCATCTTAACCCCCGTACTTATTACCCCGTCGGACATATTAGATACAAAAGATACGCCGGACGTATACGATATTAAGCCGATCATTTCCATTATAAAAACTACTGAAAATAAGGTGATTATTGCCTCGCTGACGAATAAGTTGGAAACTAACCCCCGTATGGAACGATAAAGCAAATTTTCGTTACCTTAGGAAGTTGTTCCCTTTAAAAATAATAAATCGAACGTCGTAACGATAACCGTTTTGCAAAACTGGAAAACGTATAACGGCCAGAAAATCCCCTTTCCTGAAGATAAAGATTTAAAGCACGTAAAATAAATCCGGGAACTCCTTCTAAAACTTTTCGCCTATTTAAAAGGGTTTTTTTCGAAAAAAAAACGCTAACACTTTCCCGGATTTCCGACTCGGCTACGACGTAATTCTGGAACTCGACCGGCCGATACCTACCTTTAGGCCCCTAACTTACCGGACGCCCGTTTAATACCTTCCGCTGGAAAAAAAAGTGGTAAACAAATTATTAAAAATAGATTTTATCGAGCCGTATATACAAAAAAACGCCGCCTTAATACTGTTTGCCCTAAAGCTACATTCGTCGGAACGCCGGTTCTATATTAATTACTGTTAAAAAAACCAGTATTTAAAAGATCACCTTATTCCGGCCCTTTTACTTAACGGTATTATATTTAATTATCGGAACGCCAAACGTTTTGCCAAAATTGACATTATCCAGGCGTTTCATAAATTTCGTATCGCCGTTAAATCGGAATACTTGACGGCATTTAAGATTCGTTAAGGAACGTTTTAATGGAAAGTATTCCCATTTGGATTTAAAATAAGCCCTGCCTAATGATAATCGTTTATTAATGCTTAATTACATAAACTATTTAATAATTACGCAAGTACTTACGCCGATAACGTATTAATTTATTCCGGCCCTAAAAAGGAATATTGGGAACATTATAAAGAAGTTATTTACCGGTTATATAAGGCTAACCTTTAAGGAGATATTAAAAAGTCCCGGTTTAACATTAAGAAGGTCGATTACCTCGGTATTATTATGGAAGCAGGCGTAAGTATTTCCATTAACCCAGCCAAGATTAGAGCAATTTAAAGGTAAAAGTTCGAAAACCTTAATAATTGCATCGCGATCCGTTTATTTACAGGATTTTGTAATTACGTACGAATGTTTTGCTATTACGAAAGCGGTATAGCCGAGTTATTAAACCGTTTGTTAAAAAAAAAACGTTCCTTTCGTAATAAAACCCGAATAAAAATAAGTTTTCGAAAAGATAAAACGGCTCGCTTACGAAGCCCTAATTCTTGCTTTCTTTCGACTTTGTTAACCGATTAAAATAAAGACGGACGTATCCCGTAATATAATTAAGGGTATTATTTGGTAATAATAAAAAGATAACGAATAAAAGCCCGTAGGATATTTTTCGAAAATTATGATTTTAGTAGAAAAAGCGTATTTTATCCAGGATCGAAAGCTACTTGCTATAGTTTAAACTTTTAAACATTATTACCCTAAACTTTAAGAACAAAAATTCTTCGTTATAACCGATTATTAGGCCTTATTATATTTCGTAAATAAACGCGTCCTTTTTACGCGTTAAATCCGATAAGCCGATTTCCTTTTTAATTTCGATATTACCTTTTAATATCGACCTGGTAAAGAAAATGTCGCCGCGGATGCCTTATTACGAAAAACGGTCGATTTACTTACCGTTAAGGCCCGAGAAAGAAAAGAAAGAATTTAAGTCTTAATTCTGCCAAAACGATTAAACTTTCTTATCGCTGTTACCGACGAGATATCAACTAAGGTACGAATCGAAGATATTCCGTAAGGTGCCGACTTGGTTAACCTTATCCGTTACGAAAACGAGGTACAAAACTTGGGTAAAAAAGATGGTAAACTGGTGGTACCCGAGAAAACAACCGACGGCCGCATTTTCCTTCGTACCGTACTTATCCGCGAAATTTACGTACCTAAGATATTTACGTACCTTGGTTAAAATAAAGTAATCAAAATATTAATACGGGAATATACCTAGCCCCGGCTTAAGTAAAATATCCGATAATATATCCGGAATTATTACGATTACTATCGGAATAAAACGTTTCGAGATAAAATCCCGGGGTTTTTTCACCTTTTCCCTATTCCGAATAATGTTTGGGATTACGTCGTCGTCGACGGAAAGAATATGCCGAAGGATCGTTACAGTTATGATTATATATGAATGTTTATTGACAAGTTTAGCAGGATTATGGCAACCTTACCATGTAAGAAGATTAATACTGCCGAAACCCTGGTTAACCGATATTATCGATACCTATATCGTTTTCTTAAAGTACCCGCTATCTAGATTAACGATAATGTAAAATAATTCGTTTTTTAATTTTTATCGAAATTAAACGAACTTACTAATACAAAATATCGTTACGGAAGCGCCTTATATTCGTAAACCTAAAAGGTTATTAAGTTTACGAATTAAAAGCTGGATTAACGTTTACGCTTTTATATCGATAAGTACCAAAACGATTAAAGCATATATATACCGGCATTAAACTTTGCGTATAATTTATCATAGTATTCGTCGATCGATACAGTTCTGTTAAAGGTTATGTTAAGTAAGGATATCCGGAACCTATTTTCGCTGGACTTAAATATGGCAAAGGTAAAGACCGAATTAGTTTAACGGGCGTTGGTAATCGTTAAACGGATTAAAAACGTCCAAGCGCTTACAAAAAAAGCCGTACTAAAAACGTAAAGGCGTTAAAAAACGCAAGCTAATAAAAAGCGCCGCCCAGCCGACTTTAAGATTAGCAATAAAATTTTCCTCCGTAAAAAGGGCTTCGTAACGTAAGTATTAATTACCCGTTTAAATTCGCAATAGGTAAAACCTTTTAAGATCCTGGAAAAACGCGGATATAATTTCGTTTTCGACCTGCCGCCGAGTTACAAAATAATTAATTTGTTCCACGCCGACCGATTACGCAAAGCCGACGACAACCCGCTACCTTAGCAAACCTAAATACTACCGTTACCTAAAGAAATTAACGGTAAACCAAAATTCGAGGTAAAACAAATCGAATAAGCAAAACTTAACGGGCGCCATAAAGAGCTATAATATCAGGCCAAATGAAGAGGTTATAATCCCGACGAAACATGGTATTTGGCAGCCAACTTTAAAAACGCCCCGATCGTGGTAAAACGGCTCCATACGGAACATCCCGAAGCACCCGGACCACCGATCCGTTTATAGGAATGGATACGCGCGGCGGCCACCGATAAGGTTGACGAAGATTATCCCGACGATAATAAGGCCGAGAAGGCAGGAACCGGACCGATAAGGAAGAAACGATACCTGTAATTAACAAAAACTTGTATACTTTTTTTGATCGTATACAAGTTTTTAGAAGGGGGTAGTATAACGGTAGCTATTAGGATTAAGACATGAGGCTGGCAACCGTTACATGGGGCTGACAGCTGCCACATGAACTAGCCACCTGCCATACATGGAGTAAGGATATTTGTAGATCTTCATACATTTTACGGTTCTGTCTTTCTTTCTTTCTTTTCTTTAGCTTAGAATCTTCGTCCATGGCGCCAATAAACTAGCTATCATGCTATATCAGGTACTGGCCGTAACACGTTATTCCTAGATAGTTGTTTCAGATATCTTCTTTACTTTTTATAATTTTTGTTATACTTTTTTTAAGGGGGTTATAATTATCTCTAACCGTAATTATATTAATTAATCGATTGTTATTACTTTGCTTATTTCGAAAAAGTTGTTAAGAGATCGGTATCTAAGCGTTCTATCGTTGCCTTTTAGGTACTTTATATTAATAACCTTTATATCTCATTTTATTATAATTATAGCATTTAATGGTACGAGAGTTGCGTTGCTAAATTACGCCTAGTTCTATAGGTCCTAATATCGTTCCGTAAGACGTAAAGGGTATATTTTTCCTTTATTGTTGGTTGCTCTTTAAATATCCGGGCTTAGGGAAATACTGCCCTTTTTTTTCTATACGTCGTTCGTATTATCGGTTATTTATTTTAATTATTTAATTAACATACTTATCGAAAGTAAATAGTCTTTTAAGATGAATTATCTTATTTTTAATTATATCCTTTAGGCCTCGGTAAAGAGTATTTATTATAATCTTATTATTAATCTATCCAGTACGTAATAAGGTTTGTTTAAATAATACAACGTATCTTAACGCTAGGCCTTTTTAAGTAAGTTAAAAATATCTTATCCGGCTTTTTATTTTTCGTTAAGGTTCCCGTATATATCTTTAATTTTCTGTTTAAATTAAGTATAATGTTCGAATAATCTATTAATATCTTCTTTTTTGTCGTCCTTTACTTTCTCTAGGTAGTCCTGTAAGGTAGATTCGAACCATTTTAAAGCGTTTCTTTTAAGGCTTTCGGCAATAGTAATAATCTTATCGGCTTTATCGATTAAGGAATTTCGGTAAAAATAAAAGTAGGACTTGATTTAAGTCAGGAAAGGTTATACGTTTTTAATATCATCGAAAGGTTCCGAGGCCTTAATTTTCTACTTGGATGCCATGGTAAATTAAGCCTCAAGTCATTCGTTAACTTTTTCTAGTTTTTAAACCTTTTAAGTTCTAATAATTATAACGTTTCTTAATTCCTTAAAGGTAAGCCCCTTAATACCAGTTATGAGTTACTTAGTGTCACGGCCAGTACCTGATATAGCATGATAGCTAGCTTATTGGCGCTATGGACGAAGATTCTAAGCTGAAGAAAAGAAAGAAAGAAGGACAGAACCGCAAAGTGCGTGAAAATCTACAAATACCCTTACTCCGTATGTGGCAGGTGGCTAGTTTATGTGGCAACTGTCAGCCCCATGTGATGGTTGCCAGCCTTACGTCTTAATCCTGATGGCTACCGTCATACTACCCCCTCCCAGAAACTTATATACGATCAAAAAGAATGTACAAATCTTTGTCAGCTACAGGTGTCGTTTCTTCCTTGTCGGTCCGGTTCCTGCCCTCTCGGCCTTATTATCGTCGGGATGGTCTCCGTCAATCTCGTCGGTAGCCGCTGCGCGTATCCATTCCTGTAAGCGGACCGGTAGTCCAGGTACCTCGGGATATTCCGTATGGAACCGTTCCACCACGATTAAGGCGTTCTTAAAGTTGGCTACAAAGTACCATATCTCGTCGGGATCATAGCCTTTTCACTTAACCTAATATTATAACTTTTTATGGCGCCTGTTAAGTCTTACTTATTCGATTTATTCCATTTCGAACTTTGGTTTACCGTTAATCTTTTTAGGTAACGGTAGTATTTGGGTTTATTAAAGTAACGGGTTGTCGTCGGCTTTGCGTAACCGGTCGGCGTAAAACAAATTAATTATTTTGTAGCTCGGCGGTAAATCGAAAACGAAATTATATCCGCGTTCTTCCAAAATCTTAAAGGATCCCACCTATTATAAGTCTAAACGGGTAATCGATGCTTACGTCGCGAAACCCTTCTTACGGAAAAAAACTTTATCGTTAACCTTAAAGTCGGCTGGGCGGCGTTTTTTGTTAGTTTGCGCTTTTTGACGTTTCTGCGTTTCCAGTGCGGCTTCCCTTACGAATGCTTAAACGTTTTTGATCCGTTTGACGATTGCTAACGCCCGTTAAGCTGGTTCGGTCTTTGCTTTTGCCATATCCAAATCCAGCGAAAGTAGGTTCCGGATATCCCTGCCTAATATAACCTTTAACGGAGCCATATCGATCGATAAGTACCATGATAAATTATACGTAAAGTTTAGTACCGGTATATGTATACTCCAGTCGTTTTGGTACTTATCGATATAAAAGCGTAAACGTTAATCCAGCTTTTAATTCGTAAACTTAATAATCCCTTAAATCTACGGGTATAAGGCACTTCCGTAATAATGTTTTATACCGGTAAATTCGTTTAATTTCGACAAAAATTAAAAAACGAATTATTTTGTATTATCGCTAATCCAGATAACGGGTACTTTAAGAAAACGATACAAGTATCGATAATATCGGCTAGCCAGGGTTTCGGCGGTATCAATTTTCCTACCTGGTAGGGTTGCCATAATCCTGCTAAACTTGTCGATAAACGTCCATATATAGTCATAACCGTAGCGGTCCTTCGGCATATCCTTTCCGTCGACGACGACGTGATCCCAAATATTATTCGGAACAGGGAAAGGGTAAAAATGCCCCGGGGTTTTATTTCGAAGTGTTTTGTTCCGACGGCAATCGTAACAGTTCCGGATATATTATCGGATATCTTGCTTAAGCCGGGGCCAGGTATATTCCCGTATTAACATTTTAATCACTTTATTCTGGCCAAGGTGCGCGAATATTTTAAGTACGTAAGCCTTACGGATAAGTGCGGTACGGAGGAAAATGCGGCCGTCGGTTATTTTTTCGGGTACCACCAGTTTATTATCTTTTTTGCCCAAGTTTTGTACCTTATTTTCGTAACGGATAAGATCGATTAAGTTGGCACCTTATAGGATATTTTCGATCCGTATCTTAGTCGGTGTTTTGTCGGTGGCAGCGATAGGAAAATTTAGTTGTTTTGGCGGAATTAATGCTTAGGTCCTTTTTTCCTTCTTTCGGGCCTTAACGGTAAGTAAATCGACCGTTTTTCGTAATAAAGCATCCGCGGCAACATTTTTTTTGCCAGGTCGATATTGGAAAGTAATATCGAAATTAAAAAGGAAGTTGGTTTATCGAATTTGGCGCGTAAAAAGGATGCGTTTATTCGCGAAGTATAATAAGGCCTGGTAATCGGTTATAACAAAAAACTTTTGTCCCTAAAGTTTAAGGCAGTAATATTCGAAGGTTTGGATTATAACGAGTAGCTTCCGGTCCTGGATGGGATACGCCTTTTTTGCTGGGGTTATAATTTTCGAGAAATATCTTACGGGTTTCCATTCGTTATTTTCTTATTATTACTAAATAATACCCCTAGTCGCGTTATGGGATGCGTTTGTCTCCACTTTGGTCGGTCGACCAGGTCGAAAAAAAGCAAGAACTGGGGCTTCGTAAGCGAGCCATTTTATCTTTTCGAAAGCCCGTTTTTGTTCGGGTTTTATTATAAAGGGAGCGTCTTTTTTTAGTAAGCGGTTTAGTAGTTCGGTTATACCGCTTTTATGATAGCAGAACATCCGTACGTAATTGTAAAGTTCTGTGAATAAACGGATCGCGGTACGGCTGTTAAAGTTTTCAAATTTCTACTTTTAGATTGCGTTAATCTTGGTCGGGTCGATGGAAATGCTTACGTTTGTTTTCATAATAATACCGAGGTAATTAACTTTCTTAACGTTAAATCGGGACTTTTTAATATCTTTTTAAAGGTTGGCTTTATGCAACCGGTAAATAACTTTTTCGTAATATTCTTAATATTCCCTTTTAAGGCCGGAGTAAATTAGTACATCGTCGGCGTAAGCGTTCGCGTAATAATCAAGGAGTTCATGTAATTAGGTATTAATAAACGATTACCATTAAGTAGGGCCTATTTTAAGTCCAAATAAAAGTACCTTCCATTAAAACGTTCCTTAACGGGTTTTAAATGCTGTTAGGTATTCCGATCCAATAATGACGCGAAGTTTGTAGAACGCCTAAATAATGTCAATCTTGGTAAAGCGTTTGGCATTCCGATAATTAAACGTGGTACCGTTAAGTAAGGGGGCTGGGATAAGGCGATTTTTTAGATATTGGTTTTTTTAACAATAATCGATATAGAACCGGCGTTCCGACGAATATGGCTTTGGGGTAAATAATATTAAGGCGGCGTTCCTTTGTATATACGGTTCGATAAAGTCCATTTTTAACAATTTATTTACAACTTTTTTTTCCAGCGGGAGGTATTAAACGGGCGTCCGGTAGGTTAAGGGTCCAAAGGCGGGTATCGGCCGGTCGAGTTCCAGAACTACGTTATGGCCGGGTCGGAAATCCGGAAGGGTATTAACTTCTTTTTTCGAAAAAAACCCTTTTAAGTGGGCGAGGGGTTTTAAAAGGAGTTCCCGGACTCGTTTTACGTACTCCGGATTTTTATTTTCGGGAAAGGGGATTTTTTAACCGTCGTACGTTTTCCGTTCTTATAAAGCGGCCATCGTTATAACGTTCGACTTGTTATTCTTAAAAGGAACAACTTCCTAAAATAACGAAAACTTACTTTATCGTTCCATATAAAGGTCGGTTTTTAACTTGTTCGTTAGCGAGGCGATAATTATATCGGCCTTAGTAGTTTCTATAGCGGAGATGGTCGGCTTGGTATCGTATACGTCCGGCGTATCTTTTTTATCTAATATATCCGACGGGATAATAAGTATAGGGGTTAAAATGGAATTATTATCGGGTTTTTTTTATAAACGTCGAAAGATTTAGTATTTTTTTTCGGCTTTTTTTATAGCCCGATCACGGCGGTTAACGTCTTTTTAAACCTTAGGGTTAACGTACCCGTCCAGTAAGCATCGGGCTGGGAGTTCAATCGCCGGTAAGAACTTGGCCAGAGCTGGAAGGTCGTCGGGCCAGATAACACTTTTGTTCTTGCAATCCAGCAATAAGCCGTACTTTTTTATCTAATTAAAACCGATAAAAATATCGTATCCTATATCTGTAATTTAAAAAATTTGGTCGGGAAAACGTTATCCGTTAATTTCGAATATTACAATTATTTGGGCTTTTATTTGGCCGGCGGGTTGCTTTCGGTAATTTTATAATTAAATTAACTTTTTTAACTGGATAATACGAGCTTATAATCGCCTTTTCGTTTGCCCAGCAATAAAAGGGTTAATAAGAAGTCGGGCTTATATTCCGGTATTACAAAAAGCGGTGGCGCATAGGCCAATTTTATTTACTTAGATTTGCGTAATTTTAATAAAAGCTTTACATTTTTCAAGGTTACTTATTTCCGTTATTATTAACATAAGGAGGACTATCGAAAAGTTTTCCGACGGTCTTACTCTTTTCCCGATTCGTCGAAGCTGGATAAGTTCTTTGTTGTCTTTACCGTAGCAACCCTTTTTTTATTAAGGTAATCACCAGCCTTATGTCCCGTTTTGCCATAATTAAAATACGTACCAACCTTTTAATAGGTTTTCTTTTTAACTTCCGATAAGGGCTTGCCGGTGTTGCCCGAAGTTTTTGGTTTACTAAGATTATTACCCGGGCAGGGTTTTTTGTTCTTATTTTTATCTTTCGATTTATTATTATCGGGGTCGTATAATCAAGGCTTACGCTTTTGCTGGCGTTTTTTATAGGCGAGCTAATGGCTATAGGCGGCTATAACGATACGGTTACAAAACTTTTCGTAAGTAACGTTAAAATTACGGCTGTCCTTAAAAAGGCGTAGGTCGAAATTTGGGGAAATATATTCCTATAAAACTTGCTTTTATTCGTTCTCGGCGATCTCAGCTTTCTAAACGAAAGCATTAAACTTAAAAATAAAATCGTAAATATCTTAACTTTTACCGGGCTTAAAGGCGAAGGTACAAAGGATCTTTTTAATAGCGGAAACTTAATTCGGATTATAATATAATAATTCCAGTACTTAAATTATTTCGGTTACGTAAGAAAAAGGTCGTATAGTCGATCGGTATCGAATTTTAATTACCTATTCGGTTTTTTCTTCCAAAAGGTTTATTAAGTAAACCATATAAGTTTTTTTGTTCCGAAAGGTTAGTTTATTTACCTTAAACTTGTTTGTAATCTTACGGATTTAAGCGTTAAATTTGGTCTTATTACCGTTAAATTTTACGGAGTTATTAACGCAAACTTTTTTTTTCGGTCGTAACTAAGATTCGCGCCGTTATTTCCCGCAAACTTGCGGAAAACGGGCTATGCTACCATACCGGTAAGGCGAAACGTACTGGTATTACCGAAAGCGTTATCAATTATGTTTTCCCGACGAAGGCGGTTAGCGTTATCGGAAGAAATGGGGGTACGCCGACTTTATCCGGCTTCCAGGCAAGCGATTTCGTCGCGGAATTTTTAAAGTTTTCCCTAAACGTCCTGGTTATCGTTAGCCATCTCGTCGATCAGCTATCCGTCGTAATCAGATTTTAAATGGCTATGGTTTTGGTCTTGGTCTTAGTTTTGTAAATCCTTTATCTTTAAGAATTCGGTTTTGTTTTTCGGTACGTCATCTTTTGCCGTTTTTTTAAAGTATACGTCGTTTTTTGTACTTTGGTTTAAGTTTTAAAAAAGCATTTCATCTTTTATACTTTTAATTTTACCATTGATTAATTTAAGTCGCTTTAAACGTCGACTAGCTGGCGGGTAGTTTTTTTTAACAGATATTTAGTTTGATGCTAGTTAATCTAGGTTTAGATCTAGTACGCGTTATTTTTCGTCGTTACGTTTCGACGTAAAAAAGTATAATACCTTATTTATTAATCGCTAGGCCAGCAAGGAAGGGAATAAGCTTAGAATAATGTTACGGCCAGTACCTGATATAGCATGATAGCTAGCTTATTGGCATTATGGACGAAGATTCTAAGCTAAAAAAAAGAAAGAAAAAAGGACAGAACCGCAAAATGCGTAAAGATCTACAAATACCCTTACTCCGTATGTGGCAGGTGGCTAGTTTATGTGGCAGCTGTCAGCCCCATGTGACGGTTGCCAGCCTCACGTCTTGATCCTGATGGCTACCGTCACACTTACTAATAAACATATTATCGGAATATTGCTTAAAGTTTAACAGCATTACTAAACAAAAGCTTATAACGTATAACGGTTAAAGAGTTTAACTAATTATTAAACCTAAGTTGTACGGTTTATGTTAATAATAATGCTGTAAAAAACTAAGTAATAAAGTATGCAATAGTTACGTTTGGTAATAACAAATTGTTAAAGGTAATCTAGGTAACTAAGTTATATTACAAGCTAGTGATTTATCTAAACTATGGAATACATCGAACGTATATATCTTAACCTAGATCCATTTAGATCCGGGAATCCACTCGGATTCATATTATGTAAGTAAATTAGATTCCTATGGATCCGAGGATCCATTTGGATCTAAACTGGTTAAGTACATGAATCTCTTTAGATCCGTACATCCATTCGAATCCATGTCATGTGATCCTGGTCGGTGTTTGTTCAAGTCTTGTCCCGACCGTGCGCCCGAGCTAATAAGGTGTTAGTTCGTAATATAATAGTTTTAATTTTTACTTTTAAGGTAACAAGGTCATTTTTAGTTCTTATCGTTATATATAAAGTTTTCTTTAATAGTTTCTGTTAGCTTTCTAGGGTTTTACCATCTTACGACTTTTTATAAATGACGTTTACCTTTTAAATCATTCTTTGGCGCCTTAATATGCTCCTAATTCTGTTAATTAAAAGTTTATAATTATTTTAACTATCCTTTGTAGCGGCGAAAGGTAACTTTAAAAGAAAACTTATCTTCAAAAACTTTCTCTATTAATATATTTTAATTCAAGGCCCTTGCTCTTTTTATTACGCTTAGTATCCGGCGTCGTATTACTTTATATTTCTTTCTCTTTTCTTAACCTTTTTATAAAATCTTCGTCGTTTCTTTTAATTCTTTTAAAGGCCAATCGAACGGTTACGTTATTAATTACTTTTAATAATACCTGATTCACCGCCTAATATATCTATTCTTTTTTCGTTTTATTATCGTACTATCTAAAATGGCACATAGAACCTTCGTCGGGGCAATTCTTTCCTTCGGGCCAACTTACTGCCGCCGTAATAATATCGATAATAACTTATGACGCATATTCTCGCAATTTCTTATACTATCTTTAATCCTTTAGGTCTTTTCCAGTTTTGTTGCGGAAATCGATTTTTTTTCTCATACATTCCCGTAATTCGTTTTTCGATATACTATTATTCTTCTATATATCTAGGGCAATCGGTACGTCTGTAATAAATAGCATAAAATTTCTCGTATCGGTCTAGCTATCCCGATAATAAGGCTTCGTCTTAGCCTTAATATTCCTTAATCCATACGTTTATTTCTATCTGCTCGTACGGTTATTATCGTTTTTGCTACGATCGTAATATAGAGGTTTTTTTAATAAAGATTCTTCCCATTCTAAATATTCTACCAACTATTTTTCTCTATTTCTTAGATACGTAATCGTATAACTTCTACTTTAAAGAACGCCTTAACTTCCCTAATTACTTATAAGGCCTTTATTAATAGGTTATAATTCTGTTTAATTTTAATTATATTAATCGATGTATTATTATTTTATTATCTCGAAAAAGTCTTAAGGGATTGGTATCTAGATATTTTATTATTATCCTCTGAGTTTCCGGCATTAAAAAGCCTTATGTCTCGTTTTATTATAGTTATAACATTTGATAATCTGAAAGTTGCGTTGCTAGATTATTCTTATCTCCATACGTCCTAGTATAATTTTATAAGACGTAAAAGGTATTTTTCTTTTTTTTTAATAATTGCCCTTTTAACATCCGGGCTTACGAATATACTATTCCTTTCTTTCTATCCGTCGTTCGTATTATCGGTTATAGATCTTAATTACCTAGTTAACATACTCATCAAACGGAAGTAATCTTTCGAAATGGATTATCTTATCCTTAACCTCTTTTTTCAAGTCTTTATAAAAGGGATTCATTATAATTTCGTCGTTCATTCATCTGGTACGTAACAAAGTTTGCTTAAATAACGTTACGTATCTTAACGCTAATCCTTTTTACTTAGGTTAAAGTATACTTTATCTGGCTTTTCGTTCTTTATCAGGATTTCTGTACATATCTCGGACATTTTATTTGAAGTTAACATAATAATCGAATAGTTTATTAATACTTTCTTTATATCGAATTCTGCTTTCTTTAAATAATGTCGCAAGGTAAATTCGAACCACTTTAAGGCGTTTCTTTTAATGCTTCCGATAATAATAATAATTTTGTCAGCTTTGTCGATTAAGGAGTTGCGGTAAAAGTAAAGATAAAACTTAACCTAAATCAGAAAAAGTTATACGTTTTGAATATTATCGAAAGGTTCTGAAGTCTTAATCTTCTACTTAGGCGCTATAGTAGGTTACGCCTTAACCTGTTCCCTAAACTGTTCGTTTACCTCTTCTAGCTTTTAAACCTTTTTGGTCATAATTATTAAGGCTTATCCTAGTTCTTTAAAAGTAGGCTCCCTTAAAGCAGTTACAAGTTACTTACTAGTAAATATAATGTCGGGATATTACTTAAAGTCTAATAATACTACTGAATAAAAGCTTGTAACGTATAACGGTAGATCGATTTAACTAACTATTAAACCTAATCGTGTAGCTTATGTTAGTAATAAACACGGAAACGAACTGGCGGATAAGCTAGCGAAGGCGGGCTCAAAGCTAAAGAACGTTAACAACGACTGCACAGCTACAACTTACGGGATCAAGTCCAGGGCAAGGCTACGAAATAAAGCGCAGCGAAAGACGTAGTGGGAAGCAGTTTTTACTAAACTTTCATAACGCTACAGAGTTTGGAAACTGAAGTATTATCTACGCTGTCCTGATAAGCTGGAATGCTTAACGAGGCCGGCCCTTTACTATTATCTGGCGCTCCGTACGGGGTATGAAAACTTTGCCTGGTACCACCGGAAATTTAAGTATGACGACGCCGAGCTACACTATACTTGCGGTAAGCTTAAAGCATCCGAACATTTGGTTTATTATAAAAAGGCGGACGCCTTTTTCGAAAATTGGCTACTAAACCCGAAAACGCGTCCATAAGAACCTAAGGATAAGGCTTATTACCTAAAGGAGCTTATGAATAACCTAATCACCTTTGGGAATTATATCGGGGTTACGGGGTTTTATGGGGATATCTGTACGCGAAAGGATCGAAACGGGGCTATATTAAAGCCATTACCGGATATCGTTCCAGACGGAGCGATTATCCTATAGCGGCAGAGGTTACTTAGGGCCCTGGCGACTTTTCTTTAAATTCGATATATGGAATTCGGCGGATACTTTTAGGCGTTTCTAAGGGAATTAAAAGGGGCGAGGAGAAAGCATGATTTTATATTTACTAACGCGCCTAGGCACGTGATATATGGCAGACAGCTAACTGATATACCCAGTTATCATAACTATAATTTAGGCTTTAACTTTCGAATACTTCTCGCTAAGGGAAGGGGGAAAACGCTGAGCACTGCTCTCGCATGGAGGAGGGAGGATACAGCTTGATGCGCTGGAAACGGCGACGCGTTTACGGACAAGAACTGCTAAATAGATTTATACTTGTAGATAAGTTAGTTAGATATAGCTTCACCTAGCTTAGCACGCCCTATATGCCCTAAGGGAGGCTCTGGGACAGCCGCTATGCGGCTTAACCCCTCGACGTTAAATACTACAAAAAAAATATTAGTAATAATGTCGTGGAATGTTAAACAACAAGATATGCGATAGTTACCTTTGGTAATAGCAGATTGTCAACGGTAATTTAGGTAACTAAGTTATATTACAAGCTAGGGAACTATCTAAACTATAAAGCGGAACGAAAGTATATATTATAAGTTGAATCCCTTTTGATTTATTAAATCCATCCTTATTCATATCATATAAGTGCATACATGTCTTTGGATTTATCAAATCCACCCTTATTTATACCGTATAAGTGCAGGGATCTCCTTGGATCTATTAAATCCATCCTCATCCACATTACGTGAC
Organism: Monosporascus ibericus; assembly: GCA_004154915.1. NCBI lineage: Eukaryota > Fungi > Ascomycota > Sordariomycetes > Xylariales > Monosporascus > Monosporascus ibericus. The sequence continues at coordinate 22,577 of QJNU01000322.1, forward strand.
CCTTTTCTAGAGGTCGGACAACCCCGAGGTTTTGTCCCGACCGTCTCCTCAAGGCTATAGGGTGTTGGTCCGTAATAACAAGTTACCTATTACATAACTAGCCTATAAAACCAGTTACCACGAAAATATCAAAACAACTCCAGCAAACGCTAATTTTAATTTCATATTAGAAGTTTATAAAAATGTACGCAAAGTACTAGTTAACGTTAATTCTTACATTAAAACAACTTAAACAATTCTATGCAAAAATGAAGACAGAACTTAAATTTGTATATAACTAGATGAAAAAGTATTATAACTAGAAAAGATTAAAACAATCAACTTTCTAAGAAAAAAGGATAGTCTTCTTAGCTACTAAAATCATCCAGACTAAACGACTAAATAAAAAACTTAACTTGAAATATATCGGCCCAGACAAGACGATTAAGAAAATCTTAGAAAATAATTACTAATTGGAATTGCTACCCAAGGTTAAACTTCATCTAGTTTTTTATGTTTTCTTACTCGAATTAACAGCAGATACCATCAAAGTCAATACAAGACATAAGAAAAAAGCGAAGGAAAATTCATTAACGTATAAGACAAAGAAAATCTTAGACATACGCAGAAAATACGGACTTACGGAATACCTGATCAAATAAAAAGACTACTCAGACTTTAAAAACACCTAAGAACCAGCCAAAAATCTTATAAGCGCTTAATATCTTCTGAAAGATTTTCACTAACAACTCCAAAGCTACTCAAAATAACCTCCAAGTCTATATCTGAAACGGACCAGTCAGTAGTCCCAATACCAGGCCAGTCGGCTATCTCCGTTATCTGAACAGCTTACGTAGTAACTTTTATTTTAACCTTTTCCTTTTTTTTTCAACTTATTTAACACTTATAGCCTACGATTAATTATTTTAATACTCTTAAAATAAAGAAACTCCGATTAACGACGTAATCGCTAAAAACGAACTATAGCTTTATTTTTTTTGACGACTAAAGAAGTCGTTATTTAGTAAAAGACTTTTACGTTTTAATCGTTTTTTTTTAATAATATTACGTAAAGAATTGTTTGAAATACCCGAACTATTATAACTTCGTTTCTTAAAAATATAATTGTTATAACGAACTATATTTTTTAATATAACACATTTTTTCGAATATTTAAAATACGCACAATAAAGTATAACCTTAAACCTAAAACTTTAAATAACGGAAGCTAAGTTTTGACGCTTTCTTTTCAATTAACGCGTTTATAGTATTTTATAATCTTTCTTAAAATAATAAATATAATAAAGAAAAAAAGAAAAAAAGAATGTTTATTGAATTTTGAAAAGCTTTAAGATAAAGATTTTAAAGAGAAAAAATCGTAGTACGAATTAATATTTTATAGTCTTAAAGGTAGAATTGGGATAAAACTTTAAATTATCCGATAAAAAGTTACGTAATATGGATCCGGATAAATCCACGGATCTAAATGAATCGGTACGGTATAAATTCAAAAGGATTCTCGGATTTATAAGAATTACATACATATAATAAAAATGAATCAGAAAAGATCCCCCGATCTAAAGGGATCTAACTTAAAATATATACGCTTATTACTTTTCATAAATCTAGATAATACCAGTTTATAATATAACTTAATTACTCAGATTACCGTTAATAATCTGCTATTACCAGACGTAACTATTACATATCTCTACTTAATTTGTCACAACACTGCTGTTAATATTTTTTATAGTATTTAACACCGGGGTGTTAAGCCGCGTAGCGGCTGTCCCAGAGCCTCCCTTAGAGCATATAGGGCGTGCTAAGCTAGGTGAAGCTATCTCTAACTAACTTATCTACAAGTGTAAACCTATTTAGCAGTTCTTGTCCGTAGACGCGTCGCCGTTTCCAGCGCATCAAGCTGTATCCTCCCTCCTCCGTGCGAGGGCAGTGCCCAGCGTTTTTCGTTCTCTCAGCGGGAGTTTTCGAGGGCCAGAACCCAAACTGTTGTTAACATAAACCGTATAACTAGGTTTAATAGTTAGTTAAACTGATCAGTCGTTACAGTTATAAAGCTGTTTGAAAAAGTGATAGGATAGCGGGCAAATAAGTAAGACACAGTAATTACTTTTATAACCGAAGCGGAGTTGTTATCCTTTGCGCAGGCTATAAAAGAAGCCTTATTTATTTTTCGATTAATTAAGGAACTAGGAATCAACTTGGACGCAGGACGGTTAAATATTTAGTGTAACGATCAACAAACGGTACGGCTTGTCAACGCCAACGTCGCCCTCCTATAAACAAAGCTACGGTACGTAAATATACCTTATTACTAGCTACGAAAGATAGCAAAAAGGGACTTGATCAAATAAATTATACGCCTACAGGCGATATACTGGCTGATGGACTGACTAAAGCCCTATCACGAAAAGCCTTTAGGTACTTTAAAAAGTAGCCAAGACTGATAGACATCATAAAAGCCTTGGATTAGCAGAGGAAAGTTTTGAAAGTTATTTTAGACAAGGAATTGGCTAATCAGACGGATTTAATCGCCGGAGGAGAGGTGGAATGGATAGCTGTGGCTTTAAGAAGTAATAAAATGTAACAATCAACGCCGTAAATACTTCAAGACGTTAAGGGGTTATGTCAGCTAGCTGGGGGGTACGTAGCGCACTCCATATACGGAATTATCCTACTGATCGGAATATATATGTTCCGTGGCTAAGCTACTTCAGCGCTGTACACGTGCCATAGCACCTATAACTTAGCCTAATATAACAACACAACTGATGTCCCCTATATCTGACAGTTATGGCTCCGCCTGCGGCGCAGCTGCGGCTAAAGCTTTGGAAAAAGTTCCGTAGAGTACGTAAGGGTATTTGCTATTAGTTGCCTCCACCGGGTTGTTATGACCCAACGGGTTTGGCTCCTTTGGAGACGGTCGGCGCCATGACACAAGTACCTTGTAGTTCAGGATCACGTGATCACACGTGATGGCTCGATAGGCTCGATGATCGAGCCATTCGAGCTAGGCCCCACAGGCTCGACAGGCTCGATGGCAGAGCCATTCGAGCCATGCAAAACATACTATATATTACGACCCGACCAAGCTTGGCCCCAGGAACGGTCGGACCAAGAGTCAGAAGACCCCACTAACCTGAGTCACGTGACGAGGTGCTCAGTCAAAATCCACTGAGCACCACTGAGCCAAGGACTGCTCAGAAGATCAACACTGAGCACGATGCTCAGTAGAAATCCACTGAGCAGAAGAGAGCAACAATACAGAAAGAACTATATAAATACGCTCATTACCTCTCCTATAGTCTAGATAGCACCAGCTTGTAATACAACTTGGTTACACAGATTACCTTTGACAATCTGCGATTACCAGACGTGACTATCGCATACCTTATTGCTTAGTTTCCCACGACACTGCTGCCAACATAAACCGTTCGACTTGGGTTTAATAGTTGGTTAAACCGACCAGCCGTCACACGGGTCCACTGTTCGTTAATGTACAATACGCAGGGGTATATAATGTTAGTTCTCCACTCGGCCCAACATTTGCCTTATGAGGCTAGTATGTAGAAGCCCATAGAATTTGTATGGGAAAATATATCATTTATTTCTCGTTCTTTAATTACGCGATAGCTGTTGCGTAGCCACTGCACCAAAAGACTGTATTGATAAGAGCGCACTTATTGCGCTACTTATCTGACAATAGCAGCCTAAGTTAGCCCTTTATTGCAAATTATTCTTCCCATTTAACGCGAATTTAATCCCACTTAAAGCCATTTAGAAGGCCCATTAAAATAGATTTTAAGCTCTTATCTATTAATTAAAAATAGCCCTAATAATCCCGGCTTTTACTTAAATTATCGTTGTTATAATGGAATCGGTTTAAAGGTATTATCACAGTGGTATGGTAAAAAACCGCAGGATGATAGCGATGTTACTTTACATACAAAGTATCTGGGGATTGACATTCTAGTTAATTCCTGTATTTTCGTGGGCCTAGTTAGGAAACTAACATTATATACCCCTGTGTATTGTAAGCCTGCATACAAAGTTTTGTATTCAAATAGACATAATCCTATAGCTTCGTCATGCTTAGCATTGTCAGGGGATATTGAAAGTCGATCTGGGAAGTATGTGGCTTATGTACATCTTATACAATTTCTATAGGACTCTACATTTCGACGTTTCATGGCAACATCTGGGCTTGCAAAGACAACAGAAAATACTCGTCGATACTGTAGCTCAGGTACCTCGCTAACCCAATTAGAAAAAGTCCCACAAAAACAGCAAAACCGCAAGAATAGGCTCGCACGGGCCATACAGACTAGCAGTGGTTTTGGGAAATGGACCAATACGCAGTTACTTTCTTATTTTGGCAAATAGAAGCGATATAATAACCCCTGTTCACTCCCTTCGTTCCTCAGTACGTCAAAATGAGGGCACAAGGTGCCGATAGGATATATCCCTAATCAAACAAGTACGCACATTAGAAAAAAGTACATACCGAGTCGAAAATCTCTTAATAAGCTAACATGGCGTTCCGGTATAACTGGACGTGATTAACATCAATATTACAACTTGATCCGAATGACTATATACGGTGCCGGCACCTACACCCAAAATGTATGCAATTCCTCAATAATTTAGCCACAGGTGACGGTAACTTTCGGACAATGCTACCTGACAGCAGTTATACAAGCCGAAATCCTGACCCTGCGTAGAGCTTACTATGTAGCACTCAACCGAATATGGTAGAAGATAAGCTTTTATGGGGGGCCACCTCGGCAAGGTTATCCGGGACCACCTCTATGGTGAAGACCAACTGCATCCGAAAACCAACTGCATCCGAAGACCAACTGCATCCGAAGACCAACTGCATCCGAAGACCAACTGCATCTGAAGGCCAACTGCATCCTAAAAATCGCCGCATTATGGTAGCGGTAGGGCTGCCAGAAAGCGTTTAGGGGTGGTACGATTAAGGATTCGGGGTGGCCCAACTAACTGGGGCGCTAAAATGCAACTGCATTCGAAATCCAACTGCCAAGCAGGGTAAGCGTAGTTAATCGAGATCTTTATAGCTTATGTGTAGCTTATATATGGCCCTGTATTCTCGGCTGCTTCTGCTTGCTACAATGCAGAGAGCTATGAGGCCCAAAAAAGAAAGCCAAGCCATTTATGTCGTATCGCCATGTCTTCGGGCCCGTCCCCCGACACGTTTCTCTCTATCCGGACTTCATGCGACAGGTGCCGTTTCCAGAAGCTCAAGTGCTCTATCCCGGCTTCCTCCGAGGCTCCGAAAGGCACTATATGCTGCCAAAGGTGTGCCCGTGCTATGGTGCCTTGTGTGTTCAGTCGGCGCAACAGGTCCCGGCGCACCACGACGGACTCTTATTCCGATCGGAAATGGAGCAGAACGAGATCCGCGACAGGTCTCATCTCCGACAAGCGTGGTGTGACTGCAACCAACTGTCACAATCCGAGCATATCAGATGCCCGAGGGCCGAGCCCCGTGGACGAAAAAATCAGTATCATCATTCCCAAAGGTCCAACCGCCTTAGAAACCGAGGCGTTCTCCTTCGAGGACGGTTGGAATCAAGTCTCTACACAGGACACACTAGCTCTAAATGGAGCTCCAGGGACTGATGGTGCAGATGATAGCTCTCTCGGATACGCGTTCCAAGAGGATAGCGCTATGGACGATATGCAGCTATTCACCAACGGCATAAGCCTTGTCGTTCAGGACGACGGTGGAGAGTTGAGCTTAGCGAACTATGGGGTTGCGCCTGCCTCCTCGGATACGAGCGGGGACAACAACAGCTCCAATGGATCTACCGCATTCGAGGCTAATGTTGTGATCTCTGAACGTGGCAACACCATTGGGATGCTATTGAGTCTGGCGTCTGACCTGTACACGAGACTGGAGGCGTTGGAAAACATGCCACGACAGCAGCGAGAGACTCTCCAGGCTCTGGACGGCTATCCCATCGGCAGTGTCTTGCACCTGTCGCAGGAATTCACCAATATTGCGAGAGCGCTACGGAAAATTAGGTTGGGTGACGAGTCTGAGCAAATAGACTGGATGCTGGGCTCAGACTTGACCCCGCTTGGGGGCGATTGCATAACGACTGCGACGCCATCTCCCTGCGTCGATACCTCGACGACACTGATCCTGCTGAGCTGCTATGTCACTCTGACCCAGATCTGTACCATTATCTTGGGTCATTTCCAAGCCCACCTTAACTCGCAGCCGGCCAGCCGCATCAGGGCCGCTCTCACAAGTGCAAAAGTGGGGCCGCAGGTATGTCTTGGCGACCTGCCGACTATAGACACGCCCTACAGCCGCATACACATGGCGGTTTGCATGCTACTCGGATCCCTCAGCCAGGCCGAAAAGGTCTTGGGGTTACCCCCGCAGCTTCGAGCTGCGGGGTTGCAACCCTGGGGCCAGGGAAGCGCCACGGAAAACAAGACGTTTCCCGATTCCTTGGCCGAGCAGGATCTCGCTAGCGCCCTGGGCCGCTGGGAGGAGTTAACCAGCGTGACTAGCATCCAGGAGTCATTTACCGTGCTGGGGAAGAAGGTGGCGGACATCAAAGAGCTATTGCGGGAGAAGATGGGGCTGTAGGTACGCTCGTCTACTTCATTAGACAGGGCTGCGTGGGCGGATACGGTACCCCTAAATCCAGAAATATTACACGTACATCCCACTTATGCTACCGCACGTCCCTTTAACCCCGAAGTTTTCCGAGAGGTGCATCTCCCTGCCAAAACGTAATCATTCGTGTTGCGTAAATGTATCTGCATCATAACAACCGTAACGCTTGTGACGACCTGGACCAGCGCCTCCAGCATGATTAAGCAAGGGGCTAAAGCCAAGCCACGATGGCTATATAAGCACCCACTCCCGTGGCTGTAATCATAGTTTCATTCTTCCTTTCCTCCTTAGCTTGATCTAGTCGTCAATAAAGTAGTTGCTGTCCTGCTGCTTGGCTCTGTTCCAGCTCTCAGTAAGCTTGCCGTGACAACGCGCCCGCTGCTAACCATGGCTGCAAATCCAGTCCTTCCAATACGGGGGCCTTCCTTTGTCAATAGCACACTTAGCAATTAAGATCGGCAAACCCCATTGATGAAGAAATTGGCGGTCTCCATTAATCATAGGTTACCTGATTAACCAGTACCGGTTGTTAGCTTGAAGGCGCTGATCCCACAAGTTTCGTAATGGGGGGTCAGCAAAGGGTTCTCAGAGGGGTCCGTTCTGTCAGCCAACGGGTCAGTTTCGTGGTTTTTGTCACCTCCAACAACAAAACCAGCGTTTATTTGTGTTATCTCTGGTCCGATTAACGCTTTCCGTGCAATTATAAGTGCTCTGCGTTTTGCAAACATCAATAGTTGGAAGCATCTCCCGGTGAGGCGGTCGTCCTCAGTGTCCATTGGTGTGCGGGGCACTCACAGGCGCCTTAGAGGTTGTGAGGGTTAAATGCATTTATTGTTAAGTTGAAGAAGAAAGAAGAGAACTGCCAATCTGAGAGGCACAGCGTGGCTTATGAGGGCAGCGTCGTGTGGAGACTCCTTGGTAACGAGTTGGCTTGTTCCTACCGTTACCCCTGAAGGCCTTCGGCCTGTCACACTATGCAGCTTGGGCTAGGGGTTAAGCGGAGCCGCGTATCATACGCTCGTACCAGGAACTACCTGTTAAGCTATCACAGAGCGTTAGTGATACGTAACATGGCCATTTAGCAGTCTACTACGTACCTTCCTCTAGAAGATGTAGGTGCAGTGCAGTGCAACGGAGATGTGGATAAAATTCCTCATGATTTGACCATGATATGACGGTCAAGAAAAAAATGGATGAATGTAAGAATAATGACTGATTATCTACCTGCTGATTAATACATGCGATACGCCCCTACGCCACGCCCCGAAATGTTTCGATTCTCAGCTATGCTCGTAAGACGAGCCGTGCCTGTCTATCAGGGACTCTCATCCGAATGGTTTCCCATATCTGATCTTAGATCGGCCCGAGGGTCGACGGCGGCACTAGACTAGTATATAGAAAGCTTGCTAAACTCGCCACGGGCCCTAATCCGATTGCCCCATTTGAAGAAGAGGAAGGGGGCTGGAAGGAGGAGCACGCTAACGCAGGCGAAGATGGTGCTGCCCCAGTCGATGCCAATCTTTTTATACATGGGCCAGACGAAGAGTGGAAAGGCCCCTGCCACCATCGATCGGACAAAGGTGTTGGCGGCGATGGCGCTGGCGCTGTAGCGGGTGAAGGTGTCGACGAGGTACTGGAGGGAAGACTGGAAGATGGTGGTGAAGCCAACCCCGGTTAGAAAAACTCCTACGATGGACGGCCAGGGGCTTGAAACATGCTTGGAGGAGGTCCCTATGAATGCGGTCGTCAATCGCCCACATCTTACAAAGGCACATGGGGTGGCTCTAGAGCAGTACAACTCACATCCGAACAAAAATAGGCCCGCAGAGAAAGCGAAGCCACCATACATCATAGGCGGCAGTCTCGCTTCGGGTACCGGCTTGAAATTATTTGCGACCAGCTTCTTCCCGTAGTAGATGTTGTTGTAGATGTTGGCAACGGCGGCAACCAGGCACCCAACCAGGAGGGCCAGGAACGGTAGCTGACTGACGACGGGACCCCAGCCACGAATCTGACCGTATTCGAGGGCGAAGCTCTCTAAGCTGGCGTAGAGGATCGCTACCCTAGAGTCAGCACACTTTCATTGCGGGCATTTACTCGTCCGGGTGGGACTTGATTATGGGGGAGGCATATTTGGTTACCATAAACGAATGACGTATAAATGGTCAAAAACAGGCAAATCGGATCCAAAAGCATCTGAAACGGACGGACGAGATAAGTGCTAAGAAGGTCTCTGAAGGTCGGGCTAGTCTCTTCCCACTGTAGGTAGGCAAGGTAAGCAAGCATTCATCGGTTAGGCTGACAGCGGAACGGGCCGACCTACCTTAGCGTGTAGGGCAAAATTCCCAGTAGATCGTCGCAGTCGGTGCGCCTTGCGCGTCAGGAGCACGTCAGCATGGCTTTCGTCCAGCCAGAGGGCGTCCAAGGCGAACTGGGCCATCATGACAATTCCTGTCAAGTATTCAGTCCAGCGCCACCCGCGCCCGCTGGCTATGAAGGCCCCGCCGATGATGGGCCCGAGGGTCGGTGCCGCCGCGATGGTAATGCCATAGCACACCATGGGCGTTCCGCGCTGCCGGGGGGTCCAGATGTCAACGATGGAGCCGCCGGTGATGGATATAGGAGAGCTGCCAAACACGCCGGCGAAAAAGCGCGTGATGAGGATGGTCTGGATATCCTTGGCCGTCGCGGTGCCGAAGGCGAAGGCGGCGCTAACAAAGTAGGGCTGTTCCGAGATCCGATGAGCTCCAGGTCAGCGGCATACGATAGCCGGGAGGGGTAAGGGGAACGTACAGCCAAAGCAGGCCATTTTCGCCCGTACACCTCGCACAGCGGCGCCCATAGCATGGGACCGAGAGCGAAGCCGAAGATGAGCAGGCTGGTGCCCGCGTTGGCCACGTCGTACGAAACGTGGAACTCCTGGCTAATCTGTGCGGTGCCAGCCGAGTAGATGGCGGACGCGAAGGTGATCCAGCACGTCGTCAGTGCCCACAGCGCCGTGGTGTAGACCTTCTTACCCATGGGCCAGTTCTGGGGATTCAGCCGGTCAGCGTCCCCGTCGAAGCCTACCACACTCCCCTCCTGGAAGGAGCACTCGGCCCCCGTAGTGAATTCTTTCAAGCCCTCGTTCCCGTCTGCGGCGGAATCGTTTGCTGGATGTTCGCTCATTCTATCAGGTCGCTCAGTGGAGCAGGTAGCCCGTCCAGATACGTGCTTGGGGACGGCGTACAGGTGGAAATTGACGAATACAGTTTAGTAGGATCGGGAGGGTTGAAAAGGAGAAAAGCAGTTATATATTCGCTTGCTTACCGAGACGTAATTTCATTGCAGGTTTCAGGCCAGGCTTTCACTCGTTTTCTCCCCGCCCGGGGACCGGCAGCACCGGTGTCGAAGACGTGCATTCGGTCTCTCGCGAAGTCGACTTTTCGGCCAAGGTTCGCTCGCTCGCTCCCTCGCGCGCCTCGCATAAGAGCCTCGCATAAGCTATGCAGGGGGCCGAGCTGAACAGCAGCACCCCACCATGCACGCCATCAGCACCCCCTGCATGGATCATCTCATGGATGTTGCGCTACAGCTCCGTAGCACCACGGGAACGCTAGGCTTGGCCACACCGTCCTTAACGTTAATTCTCTCCTCATCTCTAGGTACTACCACCCTGGTCTTTTCCCCATGTCTCCTTTGGTGAAATATCAAGATAGCCAGAATGTCTCGTGCTTTCACTTTTGCCATAATACATCAGGTTATAATAGTAAGCGTAGTGGCTAACCCCTGGAGCTTGTAATAGCCTACGGTGTGTCACAGGGATCATTGGGACAAAACCCAAAAACCATGAATAGGGATACACCGGGTAAATTTAACTGGGTTTTTAATAAATTAAACAATAATTCATGTTTTTCTTAAACAAAATATGCGTTAAAACTGATATACTTAATTGACATCGTCGACCCTACCTAACCTAACCTAGTTAGCCTTGTCGTCGAACTGACCTAACTGACCTAACTGACCTAACTGACCTAACTGACCTAACCTTGTCGTCGATTTGTTCTTAAAGCCTGAAAGCCATGGGGCGCGCGTATATAGGCTTGTCTCTTAGACCCCAGCCAATTTGTATGGCGCGCACGAGACTTGATAATGCCCTAAAACCTTGGAAGCCTTAGCTCTTAACTGGGCGCATGGTAAACACCACCTACAGGGATCAGTCGCACCACCTACAGTTTGTGCCAATCGGAGCACCTACAAAAGGCCGATATGGCCAAATATCACGTAACGATAATACAGTCTTAAATCATACTTTAAATTCCCATTAAGCTACGAATATTTAGGCCGAAGTACCGAACTAAACTAATTATAAAACGAACCCGAACTATACTTAAGTTACGTTTGCTAAAAACAAAAAATTTTACTTTTTTCGTATTAAAACGACACTTCGTTCACAGTAAGCGCACATTAATAAATACTTACCTCACGGTAAATAATAACAAATAAAGCAAAAAAAAAAATTTGCACTAAAATTATATTTCGTTCGCACTAAAAGCATATTAACAAATACTTACTTCGCGGTAAGTAACAACTAACTAAGCCACAGCAAATTGATTTGTATTAATTTAAAACCGATTAAAAACAATCCAGGCATATACTTACTGAAATGGTGCAGGGTGTAGAGCCGGGTACTTGGCTTTGCCGATCAATTAGTTATCATCAGTCATGTATTTCTAGGAGTTCAGTTATTGTCAGCTAGCAGGGGTGCTAACGCACCCCATATACGGAAAGGCTCCCTCTGATCGGATGATATATATTCCGTTGCTAGGTTACTTCAAGAGCAGTACGCGTTGCGAGAGCGCACGCAACTAGCCTAATACAACAACACAACTGATGTCCCCTATATCTGACAATTAAGAGTCTCAGACACGCCCCACTAAGTGGAGTTCTACCGTCGCAGCTAATTAGCGCGCATGCAAATGCGGCCCTGCACCTGACCACTTACCTAAAAGCTTCAAGTTCGATCCTAACAAAAGGAGAACTGGCCATGGATAATGCGCTAAATGCAGCCATATATGGTACCATGAGAGGAATACCAGTTACTACCTGATCGCTAGCAACTGAGGGGGTGTGTCAGATAAGTAGCGCAATAAGTGCGCACTTATCAATACAGTCTTTTGGTGCAGTGGCTACGCAACAGTTTTCGCCGGGCGCAACCCCAGATACCAGACACCACTCATCATGGCTTTGCACATGGATTCAACACTATACCACAATACAGTTTACGTTGCCTTCATTATCCTTTGAACCGCGGGCTCAATCGTGACACTCTCTTCAATTATGCACTGATCAGGACCAAGTCACCCCGTCCCAATTCATTACCCGGACCAGGGTTGAAACGGAAAAAACGGGGGCCCCGGCCACCTCGGCCATTTCGGGGGCTACGGAAATCGCGAACGCGTTTAAAAATTATACTAATCAATCTAAAAACAATGTAATATAAAAATAAAGCTTAGGAATTAAACCCGACATATCATCTTTATTACGAATACGACGTTACTAAAGTTAAAATAAACCTAAATTAAACTGAAAATAAATAATTTAATTTACGTACAAATTTACGAGTCCTGGAAAAAGCAGCCTAAACACGATTATTAATACGTACATAATATAATCGCGAAAATAAGTAATTAATAAAATAAAAGATACCTAATTAATTACGCCTTTTACAGGCGCGTTTAACTCTTTTAAAAAGTCTATAAAAAACCCCGGTTTAAAAGCGTACCAAATAAGCGCCCGGCGCGTTTTTAAACCGATCTCTCTTAAGGCATAGAATTATTAATGTATAAAACGTATAATACGAGCATTCGATTAAAAAATAATATTAATTATTAAAATCAAATTCGGAACGATGTTATCAGGAGGATCGGGTTAAGAAGACGAAATAATCTCGGTACGGTTTTCGTTTAATCGAGCGCGTTATAGAAAATTAGAAATATCGAAAAAGCTAGCAAAAGAAGAACTTAGAAAAGTATTAAACCTGGTTTTACTATCGCAAATCTAGTAGGCGAAAATAAATTATTTAAGTTAGTAATAATAAGATTCCGACTATTACTGTAATAATCGGGAACTAATCCTAATTCGTACGCAAGTAAAGAATTAGAATATAAAGAAAACGGTCCTGAAGATATCCGTCAAGAACAAACTAAAAGCGGTTTCGATCGTAAAAAACGGACGAAAACAAAATCAAAATCGAACTAAAATTATTTACTAACCAGTACGGGACTATACGGTAATAAAACTATTACCGCATAAAAAGGCGATAATTAAAAAGGCTATCAGTCTAAAAAGCTAACAATTTAAAAGATAATTTAAGGTAAAAAAAAGTAAACAAAAGGTATAAGCATAAACTAAATAAAAACTAAACACACCTTTTTACAAAAAAAACTAAATTCTAAATTTAACAACAAACGTAAAATTCTTTTTAAAAGGAAATCAATTTCGACATTATTCAAGACTAATTTAAATACGTACGTAAAACGTTCGCAAACGCGGTTAAAACGCGTAAAAAGTGAAAGAAATAGGATTACTAAAAAAGAGGGGAAAAAAATCAATCTCAGCACAATTAAAAATTAAACAAAGTACGTACCACGGCTTATTCTTAAAATCCTGACAGCGTCACTGGCCCGTAACTATATAATATCTCATAACTTTAAAAAGGATCAATTTAAAAATAATCCGAAAATAAATAAAACCTATACTTAGGTATTAACGCGAATACGCTCTTAGTCGTTAATTAGACTACGTACTTATAAAGACGCAACTAAAGAAATAAATAATAATTTAATTTATATATAATCTTTATTCTTACCATAACAAGGACAAGACTAGTAAAGATAACACTAAAGCTAAAGAAGATAGTTAACAATACAATCTACGTATATATTAAGTACATACTATATTCTTATTTTAAAAAATAGGGCTATAAGCTAAACCAGGGCTACCTCTATAAAAGCAGCTAAATAAATCAATTTTAATACAATCTACGATCAATCTTTAAATATGCACGTAAAGACTATATCTGGTAATACGGTAAAAAGGCGTAAAAGTTTAATTATCGCTATCTAAATTAATCTTAATATAGTCTTAAAAGAAACAGGCGAATTAATAAACAAACCGTCATCCTCGACATGAAGATTAACAACTAAAAACGTTAACAAAAAACCCAGTTTGTAGCTAAACGAAAACTAATCTTACAAACGTCTAACTATAGATTAAAATACGAAATAATCGCTTTTAAAGTTAACAAAAACTAATTTAAATATATACTACGATTATGCTTCTCGCAAATCTAAAAAAATGATATTAAAATTAATAAGGCTTAAAAAGGTGAACGAAGCGTTATCTATTCAATTAAAGCACAGTTTTAAAACGCGCTAAGATTTATCTACTTATTAAGGTTAAAATCCCGGAAAATAACAGCAGTAAGCAAAACGTCGGTCATAGTAATATACTAGGAAACCGTACTTAAATCGTATAAGAATAAATTAAAATACGAATAAAAATTATAAGAAAACTAATCCGAAAATGTTCTTTAATAATAACGGTTTACCTAAATATTATGACGCAAAAGAAAAGAAGAAAAAGTTAGATTGAAAGGGGACCAATTTTTAAATGTTTTTGGTACGGGCATAAAACAATTCACATGCGTATAAAATCAAAAAAAAGGAATTTACGTACTAATCCTAATTCAAACGTAAGAGAATTTAACAAATACCTTTATACTAAGTTAATAAACAGGCTTTTAATTATATATTAAACGTGCTTTAAAAATATAGAAACCGTATATTAAATATTAATTATGTACGTACTACGTACAATCCTGAAACAGTTAACAAACGACCGCTTATCAATATCCGCCTGACAACTACTATAATAATTATTATTCTTCATATTTCAGTTCGTTAAATTCCTCCTCCTATTATTTCGCCTTTTGCTACTTCTATATCTACTGTCGAAGCTATTTAATTCGAAGTTTTTATTTAGTAATTAATTCGTCAGATATTACGGTTTCAAAAGGCCATTTTTATAAGAGCTTAAACAACGATTAATCTAAGGACGGTCTTTAACTAATCTAATATCTACAAGCGATAAACTTAAGGAAAATACATTCCTAGACTGGTCTTAGTCTAATATTACCGAAGAATAATCAAATATAAATACAATAATAGATACTAACACAAAGCTAGAATAAAAAGCTAATAAATAAAGCAATAAATTAGTTTTAATATGGTCCTGCGTAAAATTCTACTAAGGTGAAGATAACGAATCGAAAAAGTCGTAAATTATATTATATTTAATCTCGGCGTATATATTAAACATTTCTTACATTTCTACTCCTTCGATAACTAATACTTAATTTCCTTATAAAGTAAGGCTTACGTAAAACCGAAGATTAGAAAGTAACTACAAACCGAAACCGTACGGAGTATGGTCCCGGAATAAGCTAACAAATTATTAAAATTTCGACGTAAAAACTAATAATCAAAAGGATTCTTATAAAGTTAAACCTAATAAGTTTAAAGAATTTACTAGATTAAACGGAATTGCAGGATTTTTCAGTCGCCGGTTAAATTCTTCCTAATAATACGTCTTTAAATTAGTTAATAATTATTTCAAATTCGATTTTTAATAGTACTTATAACCTAATTAGACTTTCTAAATAAAATGCGCTTTTTCAGATATATCCCTTTGCTGGTAGTAAGTATTGAAGTTTTTAAAAAGGTGTTAGCGATAAGCATAAAAGATAATAAATTATTTTAATCTAAACTGGTTAAAGATTGTTCTGAAAATATATCAAAACTGGTTTTAGTATATTTATAACAAAATTACTGTGAATAATAAAAAATTACGACTAATCTGATTACTAACTATAAAATATTCGCTTCGTTAATTCCCGTATGCTTTAAAATATTAGCCTAATTAATAGGATCGATCTTAGAATATGTTTGATATAACCCGCTTTAAAGTCAAATAAAAAGTGCATTATCGAATCAAGCTTTCGTATCTATATAATATTAATACAGGTTCAGGCGGGTCCGCGAATAATCTATGTATATACCTAGAAATATTTTCGTTACAGCTGTAATTAAATTTACGAAACGTTTAAGCGTATCGGATGTAAAATTCTAGTTTAACTACGATCCAAAATCGCATTTAGAAAATTTAGCACAAAAACCTTAACGAAAATAAACTTTGTAAAAAATAAATACGTGTAATAAATATTCTTATTAAGTTTTCGATAAGTCTAGGTTTAAAATATTATAAATATTAAATTAAATTTAAGACGGTTTGGGAATGTACGTTACGTACTATAAAAATATTGCCTCAGCCCATGGGCTTATTTTTTACACATATTAAAAGTAAAAATACAGATAGGACGAAAGACATCTAGGATTATTTCGTAAATATACTTGAATCGTACTATATCACCTTTTAATTCTTTTAATTAATAAAATAAGCGACTAAAGAATTTATACTACTTTATAATTATTTCCTAGTTAAGAAAAAGGTATCTAAAAGTAATAATATCTATAAACAAGGTCCTTAGGAACTTAATTTAATCTAGGGCCAGTTGAAAAAACGTACTGTATCCAGATTTACTTATTCTTATAAATAAATACAAATTCGGTTTACTGTAAACGATTTTTAAAAAATAAGTCTATTTATAAATGGGAATAGTTTCAGAACGCTTTCGCTTAGCTTTTAATTATATAAAAAATAAAATATTTAGAAAGTTCACTCTTAAAACTAAAATAATATACTTTTTGTATCCAGCGTTCGGTTAAGAATCGGTCGATATTCAGTCTTAATTCACGTTTAACGCTAGCAAAATTTATTCTTTTAGAAATCGTCGAAAGCGTACTTTTCGAGTTAAAGAGTTCTATTTATTTTCGAGAGCTAAAAATAAATAAACTATACGTAGATTAGTTACACCGTATTTTTAGCATAATTTAATATATTCGGGTAATATTTAAAATCTAACTATTAAAAGATAATAATAAAATAAACATATTAAAAAGTATACCGTCTTTAAATAAACCGGTTTAGGAACGTTTTAAACCTGTACGATATACTCACTTAATATCAAATCTAAAGTGCCTTATATTCGAAATCTTTTTATTAATTCATCTCGAAATTTATATGGAATGATATTTAGCGATAGCGAGTAATAGGTATGGGATCCTCGTATAACAAGATAAATAAATGGAAACCTTTGCCAGCAAATTAAAATATATATATCTAATTAACGTTATAATTAAGATAAATTCTTTAACTTAAGCCTTAAATATAATTATAACTATATAAATTACGTTTCGTAGAGCCTGTAAATAGACAATACCTAGTTTTAAACCGTTTTAGCATACCTTTAATGTAAAGTATTCAAAATTAATTCGGATTAATTTAGGCAACATTATTTTTTAAAAGTATCGTAAAATAGTAAGGCTTAACATTATAATTAAGGAGGCAGCTAATAAATAAAGTTCATTTTTAAATTAGGTACAAACTAATTTTAATTTACTTTTAAAGGGTTTAAAGTACATATATTGTTTCGTTTAAATACGCGTATAAGGCTTCCTTAATGAGCTATATCGTAGTTTAGAACTCGATAGTTATATGTATGTACCTTTCTGATAAATTCGTTACAAGGCATAATTGAACTTAGCACAAATTAGTCTTAAAGCGGTCCGAAATTAAACTTTATATAGTCGGTACTTACGTCATTGTTTAATTTCACAATTTTTAAAATAATAATCTACTCCTTTTTGAAATTTCTTGTTAATTTAAATAGGGTAATTGCGAGGCTAAAATCTAATCGCATTAAGATGGTATTATAAATATCGATGGATAAGGATTTTTACAGTACGTAATTCCAGAACAGCAATAAGCTTAATAATATACGAAATATATACAAGCTAATATATTATCCTTTTTTTAGTATAATCTTTATTTAATTTTTAATTTACTTACTGTAAATTGTTTAAAGTTATGATTTTATATGACCTAATTTAATATATTACAAATTGTACTTATTATAATATAAACCATAAGCAAATAGGTCTAAGACTGGTTTCCGTATTATCATGGCGCCAGCTAGGCTGAGTCATCCTAACTGTATATATAGCGCTCTAGGGCCTAAAGGGCTCTGTCTCTCTTTTTGTTCCCTATATGTCAGTCTCAGTTCAGTCTTCTTCTATCCTGAATATTGAATTGGGACGGGGCTTATCGAAGCTGATGTATATAGAACATCTTAGTTGGTTACTTAGGAAAAGGTATTGTCGGGCGTGCCTTGGCTCTTTAGAAGACTACATACAAAAGTTGCCAGGTCAGAACTTTATAGACCGTCGCCAACTCACTGGATGTCGCTTTATTGGAGCCCACCGGCGAAATGAATGGAAGCAGCTAGAAGCAGAGCTACAGCGACGCTGCAGAGCTACAGCTGCACCCATACTACACCCTATACCACTTCAATATAGCTAATCTGACCTCTTTTGAGAGCCCGCATATGACACGAATGAACGGTAATTATACCTTTAATATTTCTTTTATTATAATTAAAAGGCTTTTAATCAAAATTTAATAAATTTTTAATTTTCAACATAGATTTAGGCGGTTCGTATTTGTAATAGTAATCGTACCCTTTAGGATCAGTTTAAGGGTATGCCAATATATTTAACTGTTATTGCATTTAAAAAGTTCGATATTATGGCCGTTATTTAAACTATTAATATAATTAAGTAACTACAACAATCTCTGAATAATTTATTAAATAAAATATTCTAGGATTATATAGAGAACCTATTCGGATGATACTTAATACATTTGCAATCTATTCTTAATATTTCTTTTCCTTTTATTCTAAATGTTGTAAGCGGTATCTTTGAAGAACAACTTGGTTGGGATCCTTTTCAATTTTAAGGTTAATTTAAAGCTGGTCTCTGAGTGGTCCGTCTGTATCTTGCTTTTCAGCTCCGTTTAACTATGCCTATAGAGAGTACTTGAATTGTTGTTCGGCTGATTCGGGAGCAATTTCGGACTATGTTTGATGTCGTCGTTGTTATAATAATCTTTGATCAAATAAATTGCCATATATATTGTGACGGCTGGTCGGTTTAACTAACTATTAAACCTAAGTCGTACGGTTTATGTTAGCAGCAGTGTCGTGGGAAACTAAGCAATGAGATATGCGATAGTTACGTCTGGTAATAGCAGATTGTCAAAAGTAATTTGGGTAACCAAGTTGTATTACAAGCTGGTGCTATCTGGACAATAGGAGAAGTAATGAGCGTATCTATATACTGGTGCCGTAATGGTATGTTTTGCATGGCTCGAATGGCTCTGTCGTCGAGTCCATCGAGCCTGTCGAGCCTATCAAGCCATCACGTGCGGTCACGTGATCCTGAACTACTAGGTACTTATGTCATGGCGCTGACCGTCTCCACAGGAGCCAAACTCGTTGGGTCATAACATATATGTTCAAATTTAAAGCAGTTTAAGTTTGTATTTGTTATTCTTTAGCTTATTATATAGCTCTAGAGTTTTTCTATTTTATTTAGAAATTTTACATTTTATTTATATTAATTATTTAATATTTGTACGTTTTTAAATTACCTTTAAACTAGTTTTAGATTAATTTTTAACTAATTATTTTTAATATCTAACTAAATTTGGCGTAGTTCTTTATATTTATGCCCCTTTTATTTACTTTTTATTTATTAGTTTCCTTTAACGTTATTTTCCAAAAGTTGATATACGAACAAGGAATAATTTAAGACCGTTTTTATCTTTAGCTATATATGTATGCAAGATGCAAGATCGATATGGGTTGAAGCCCTATTTTCCAGGCTCAGTCAAATACACAGAAAATCATTCCACGATATAATTTCCACGATAGATACTATACCCAGTATCGTCGAACACGATGACTCATCAATAGTTTTCACGGTTAGGATAGATTGTATGCCTCACTCTGACGCCGACTACTGGGCCCCCGTAAGCACGCAATTTCTCGGCTGATGTCGACTTGGGAGGGTCTCATGCGTGGTTGCCAACAATTAGCTATATATGTATATATATTAATTTATTTCTTACCGCCGTTTCTTATTATTTGGGCCAACGTAACCTTTTTAAGCGAGCTAAATAAGGAGTATAATTTGAAATTTCACTTTACCTCTTTTTGACCGCTTTTAAATCGAGCTGATTGTCCGTTTGTAGGTGGTACGTAGGGTTTAGAAAATAGGGGGCGTGGCGGCATTGATTCCTATAGGTGGTGTTTTACAGTCCCCCTCTTTAACTTGATGTTATCGCCGATCTCGTCGCCGAATTGAACTGGCTACTTTGACCTAACAGACCTGACCTGACTGACCTAGCTAACCGTCGACCTGGCTAACCGTCGACCTGGCTAACCGTTATTATAGTTAATTTTATTAATTAGTGTTGAGATATGTGTGGTGGCTGAAGGAATTTGGGTGTAAGGGGTGCCTAGGGCAACGGAGAGCTGGTCGCGTCAGCCCCACCATTTGTATGTACGTAGCCCAGACCTTGCTACTCCCACACTTTCCTCCAGTAGCAGAAAATCAATCACCACAACAACAACGGTATCTCGAATTGCGACCCGTTTCTTCACAATATATTTAAAAGCCTTAAACGTTTTAAATACGTCGAGAATTATTAAAACAACAGTATTTTGTTTATGTGTACGTCGAATTTATTGCTTAATTCCATTCAGCATCTAGTATAATTATACAGTGGTGTAACCCTACTAAAAATTTGGGGTTTGTCCCAGCGATCCCTGTGCTGCACCCTAACAGCCAACAAAAGTGCAACACGAGAGAAACCGCGCTAGGTTACGCTCGATCCGGTCAACTAGTAAGAAGGAATTTTGGATTAAGAAAAGGTCCATCTGCACTTGCACAGATGTACCGTTCGTACAGCAGGAGAGGGAGTGTAAATATAACCAGAATTCCGGAGAACTCCACTTTTGCCGAAAATTTATCTTCCTTCATGTCCAGTTCTACATTCTGCTCGCCCAGGTCGGGGACCAAATAATTGTTACTCTTTACCCCTTAAACCTCAGCATAACAATATCAATGGTTAAGTCATTTTACATGTGCCCATTGTAGAATATATATTACTTAATATGCTAATAATTAAGCAAGCTGACCCTGTTGCTACTTCCTTTTTTAAACATTTGGTTGATTTTTGCAATCTCTGCAAATACTTGCATCTGAATAAGTTGCTCTGAAGCAGTGTGGGGTTGTGTCAATTATTTTGTCCACGACCTGTCGCCCTCCCTACCTTGCGTGCCTACCACCCTATATTGCCGACTCGTTCCTATCTATCTCGAGGCCCCTCAGGGTAGTGAGTGCTCTGTCCAGCGGATTCTTTTCTACTACAGACAGCTATCCACCGCGACGATATGGCGACAACGGCGGAAACCCCATCTACACCTGGCCTGTCACCACCGCACGTGCAAGTGCGGACCTGCAACCTGTGCCGTCAACGCAGGGTCAAGTGCGACCGCCAGGTCCCACGGTGCTCCAACTGTCTGCGGTCCGAGGCCCACTGCGTCTACCCGCCCGGTCGGGGCAGGGCACCCAAGAGACAAAGACGCGGCGTGGCTCCCCAGCTCTCTGAGCGCCTGTCTCGTCTCGAGAGCATCATCAACCAGTTCGGCGCGGCTGGTAGGTTTTATGAAACCCCATTCAATAATGCCCATCCGCACGCGAGCCTGCTGCTGACAATTACCATCAGCCCAGGAGAATCGCCTGGCTCAAGAAACCTCTTACGCTCGGGAAGCGAGCGATACCCATTCATTCGACCAAGACTTCAGCCGTCTTAAAATTAATAAGTCGAAAAGCTATTACGTAAATAATGCCTTATGGGTTACATTGTCTAACGAGGTACGCTCAAGGCCATCCTCTGCGTCGTTAAATATCGCGTGTTTTATATTCATGCGATGATGCTAGGTTGAGGAACTCCGTGACCTCTTATTTGAGCCCGCAAGTAAAGATGCCGGCTACGAGTCGGCGCCGTCACCATATCCCTCGCACTCGTCATCCATCACTACTACCGCTGCCTCTCCTTCCTCTCAGCTAGGGCTAAATGCCACCATCTTCGGCTATCGAGCCATTGCCTCCTCCCTCCAACATTTCCACCCCTCGTTGCCTCAGGCTGCCACTCTCTTCGCCGCATTCACTGACAACGTTGCGCCACTGGTCCGCATCTTCCACATGCCCACGTTGACTCGCGTCTACTGGGACGCTATTGCTTCGCTTAACTCCCTAGATAAGTACACTGAGGCCCTCCTCTTTGCTATTCACTACTCGGCCGTGATTAGTCTTACCCCGGAGCAGTGTCTCAGCATTCTCGACGAGACGCGTGAAGCTGCCCTAGAGAGGTACCGATTTGCCGTGGAACAGGCACTCGCCCGTGGCAACCTGCTCAACACCCAGAACATGACGATGCTACAGGCAGCAGTGCTCTTCTTATCCGCCTTGCCCAACGAGGACGACTCGCGCGCCGCGTGGTCACTAACATCGCTCATCTACCACATCGCACGAACCATGGGTCTGCACCGTGACGGGACTGTATTCGGGCTCAAACCCTTCGAGACGGAGCTGCGTCGACGCCTATGGTGGCAGATCTGCATCATCGATAGCCGCTCGTCAGAGTACCACTGCAATGAGCCGATCGCGCGGGGATTTGCCTCCGACACCAAGCCACCCCTCCATATCAACGATGTCGACTTGTCACCCGAGATGGTAGAGCCTCCAGCTGAGCAATGGGACCACGCGACCGATATGACGCTTTCCCTGGTCCGGTGTGAAACCATACAGACGGGCTGGAAGCTTGGTCTTATAAAGCAGAAGCAGCCCAGAGGACCGGGCAGCAGCAATGCTCCAACAGCAGATGATAGTCGAGAGCCTCTCAAGAAACGCCGGGCCTTAATCCAGAACCTGGAAGCGAGGTTACGCGACAAATACCTGCCTATCTGCGATTCCTCCGTGCCATTCCAACTCCTATCTTCAGCGGTAGCCCGCATCATCCTCGCACGCTTCTGGCTCATAACACAATGTTCGGTTGCGTCTCGCGAGACGGAAGCAGACGATAGAAATAAGAGTAGCCTATTCCCCGGAGCCCCTGACAGCACCGGCCAGCTGGAGAACAACATGCGCGACGAACTCTTCCAAACTTCTATTAAGATATTAGAAGTGTCGGGCATGCTTTTAACAAACAGAGACATCATGCAATGGACCTGGTACTCAAAGACACACATCCAGTGGGGCGCAATGGCATTTGTACTTTCCGAATTATGCGCCCGGCCTCACTCTCCCGCGTGCGACCGCGCGTGGGACTGCGTAACGACCGTGTATGACGGGTGGAAAGTCGGCGGAAACCAGGACGACGAGAGCCGCCTCGCCCTATGGCGGCCGGTCAGGCGGCTCATGGCCAAGGCCCGCTACGTGAGAGAGATACAGCGGACGGATCCTGGACGGCCGGCACAGGCTGGCCGGAGGACCCAGTGGCATGACCCTGCCCCGTGCCTGCCCGCCGCAGGGTCTCTCTCACATTATCCTCTGACGACACATACCAGTGCTTGGTACACGCCGTCGCAGCAGACGATGAGCTCTATGTCAACGCCTGAGTCCTCGCTGTCTGGGCTGTCCTCAGTTTCGCATAGCAAGGAGCCTTCAGATGCTTTCCGGAGAGTACTTGGTACGGAAACGCTTGGCCCCTTTATGGACTTATATCCGGACTGGTCCTGGGCAGATGATGCTGGCGATACCGCCTCATCGCTTGCAGGCATTGATCTTGGGATCCCTTCATGGTTGTCATGATGTGTTGTTGGCAAGGCTGTGTGTGGCACATGACGTTTATTGGCAGATCTGGACATGTTGGTGGGTAAGCGAGGAGGAGCTGGATTGTTTATGTATCTAGTAGACGTTGTTATTAGGTGTAGTATGTGAACTGGGTGCTACTGCAAGGAAAGCTGATCCTGGGTGATCCAACATAGTGCTGGTGGTTTGCGAGGCGGCGAGAGGTGTAAAAGTTACCTGGATACCGAACTTGGATGATAGAAATGACGGATCGCAAAAATTAGATAAAATGACTAACCAGCTCGAGAAATGGAAAAGAGAACTCGCCATGAAACTTGGTGTATCTCTATGCGAATGCTAAATGTATGCGACTCATGGACAGCAGCCCTATCCAAGCTCGGGAACCAACACCCCACCCAACCACATCCCAGAGAAGTTCTGCCAAGACTATTCGGAACTAACTATTTGAAATATCTTGGAATCTCCCTCTTTACAAAAATCCTCAAAGTTCGTCGCCTTCCGGCCCGTCAAGAGCTTGACGTTGCCCCTCTGTTTCTCGTAGTCCTCGGCCGCATACAGTGCCCTCGTCTCCACCATAGACTTTGCCAGTGACTTGACCACCATATCCGGGACATTCAGCGCAGCCAGGCTTTTGAGGTACTGCTCGCCAGTGATGTGGTTGACTTTGGCCTGGGGCTTCCCCGCCGCAGCGAGCTCCCGGTTAATAATGTCCCACTGCTTACTTTGGGACAGTAGCGTCGGCCCGCTAAGACAGACGACATCCTTGCGGGGAGTCGACCCGTTCGTAGCCTGGAAGCCGCTAGCGTACAGCCGCGGGTTGACGAGCACGGCGCCAGCCACCCGGCCGATATCCGCGGGGTCGATGGGATCATGCGGCAACTCCGGCGCTAGCAGATTGTCGGATATAATGGCTCTAGGTCGGAAAGAATCGGCCCGTGTGTCACGCTAATGGGTGGAGGACACAGGGGTAGCAGCTAATTTGTATGAGAGATTCATTCCCTTCTGCCCTTACGAGAGACAGTTAGCTGTTATCATCATCAGAATCAATATACAAATGAAGCTGCAACGAGGATACTCAATTTGCGTTGTCTCAGACTGTTGACACAGATAAACCTGCCTCGGCTCCGCAGACTATTCGAGATAGATCCGCAGCGGATTGCTGGCGAAAAACCCGGCCCGCAGCGCTGTGTGCGGCAGACCGAGCTTCTCCAGCCCAATCTTCACCTGCGCGTGCTGCCAGGGGATGAAGTGGTCGCGTTCGATGGAGCAGATGTCGCCCTTGGTGGCCCCAGCGTTCTTGACCTGGCTGGTCGACAGGAACACGACATACTAGATGCCGGCGTTCCGGAGCGCCGTAATAGCCCCGCGCATCATGTCGCTTGAGTGCACGGCGTAGATGAAGGCCGCCTGGGCGCCGGTCTGGTGGACGGCGCGTGTCACGGCCGCGGGGTCGCTTAGGTCGGCGGTGATGCGCTGCAAGCCGGCGGCACGCTCCTGCTCGGGGGAGACCCACTCGTTGGGCTTGGAGACGTTGCGCATGGGCAGCGGTGGAACCGACTTCGCCGGTGGCGCCGAAGACGAAGACGTTGGAAAGGTATGGGGATGACATAGTAGGGCGACGAAGAACCAAGTGATGAGAGTGTCGCAGTAAAAGAAGTGACATATATAACGCTATTGCTAGCAATGCAATAGCGGCGTCGCTTTTGTGACAGAGAGAAGGGGTAGGTGGTGTAGTATCTTCCCTGGGTACTCAGCCCTCTTTTGAATCCATTGTTGACGCATAACCTTTACTGCATCGACCGGAAATGGCTGGTTATCCGACTCGGGGTGTGCAACTCAGCTTGCTTACAGTCATTGTCCGTGTCGCGAGCCAGACCAGGCGAGTGGAGCCTCGCGGTCTCGCATAGTCGCATAACAATTATCAACTTGTCATGTCTCATATGTTGGCAATTTTTCTGGCCATGTCCCTGAGGGAGAGTGGCAATCCTAACATTTCTACAATGTCCCCAAGTAACATTGTGTAGGACAAATTTTAGGTAATAGATCGATCCCATTGACTCGACCACTCTGGTGAATCTCTTATTGCATTTAAGCTTTTCAAAGAAAAACAGCAGGCATGTAGCAATGATACTGTTGCACATTGCGTAACCTTAGATTGATCGCATTGGTTGTTGTATTTATTTTGGAGTCCTTCTGACCGCGTCGGTTAATGTCAGATATAGGGGACATCAGTTGTGTTGTTGTATTCGGTCAGTTGCAGGTGCTGTTGCACTCATACAACTTTAAGTAGCTTAGCTCCGGAACACATATGGGCCGATCAGTAGGTGACCTTTCCGTATATGGAGTGCGCTACGCACCCCCCAGCTAGCTGACAGTTAAGGCTTATATTAATGAATATGGCTGGTGTCAGATAAGTAGCGTAACAAGTGCGCACTTATCAATACCGTCTTTTGGTGCAGTGGCTACGCAACAATTAAGAGTCTCAGACATGCTCCACTAAGTGGAGTTCTACCGTCGCAGCTAATTAGCGCGCATGCAAATGCGGCCCTGCACCTGACCACCTATCCAAAGATTGGGAGTGAGTCGTGGAAAGAGCAATTATAACACTGGGCGTAGATGACAATCTTGCACTATGACTGAACCAGCTGTTGCCTCCAGAGTACCGGCGCCAACAACTGAGGGGGTGTGTCAGATAAGTAGCGTAACAAGTGCGCACTTATCAATACAGTCTTTTGGTGCAGTGGCTACGCAACAGCTGGTGTAATACCTACCTTGAGCCATAGGTAATCTCCGTGGCGTCCTTTATTTTAAAACCTTTAACATTTAATATACCCCCTTAAACTGTTTTCTTCGAAACTGGTTAACTTGTTATAAAATTTTAAGGTTTAAAATTTATCCGGGTGATTTTGTTTTATAATGTTAATTTTTCATTTTATCAAAGTTTTCCTGTTGCAGCTTTCGTAGTTGTTAATTTTGAATTTTTTTCCCCTTATATATTTATTAATAAAATTTATTCCTTAAACTTTTTAAACTTTCCCTCGCATAAAACCTTAATTAACCTATCTGCTAGCATATCGTATATAAAAGTATATTTTATTTTAATCTGAGATTAAATAATCGCTTATTGGAATTAATAATTTATATATATTAATGTACTTAAGCTTTATTTATAGTTAGTGTTATGACCTAACGGGTTTTGTCAGATATAGGAGACATTAGTTGTGTTGTTGTATTATGCTAGTTTGTAACGGCTAAGGGGTTTAACCAACTATTAAACCTAAGTCGTACGATTTATATTGGCAGTAACGTTATGGGAAACTAAGCAATAAAGTATGCAATAGTTACGTTTGGTAATAGCAGATTGTTAAAGGTAATCTGAGTAACCATATTATATTATAAGCTGGTAATTTATCTAAACTATGGAATATATCGAATGTATATATTTTAACCTAGATCCGTTTGGATCCGGAAATCCATTCGGATCTATATTATATAAGTAAATTAGATTCCTATGGATCCGGGGATCCATTCGGATCCAAACTGTTTAAGTGCATAGATTTTTTTAGATCCGTACATCTATTCGGATCCATGTTACGTAATCCTAGTCGGTATTTGTTTAAGTTTTGTTCCGACCGTATGCCCGAGTTGGTAAGGTATTGGTTCGTAATACGATTTTTCCCTTTTAAGATCTTTATCCTAAAGATTTTTAAACTTAATAAGTTTTTCTTTTTTTTAATTATCGTACCTATTGTGCCTAAAGGAATCATTAAAAAAGTTGCTAAATCACGTTAACGTTTCGATTAAAAAAGAGAGCGTAAAAAGCTATCCTTTAGTATTAAAGACTTTGGTTTTGAAATTATACCTTATTTTACGTGTTTCGTACGAAAGGAAAAATGTATTATCGCGGAAAACATAGCTCGTTATCAGAGTTACGTTTTCCACAAGCGGGATTATAATGGTTCGGGTATTCCGATTAACTCTTTATATAATATTTCGCGGGAAAAGAATGATTAAAATATAAGGAAGCCCTTGCCGAAAAGCGACTTTTTTAATTGTAACGGGATATGAACGAGGCCATTTTTCGTTTATAACGGTTACGTTAATAACAAAAGTTCCTTCGTATTAAACGTATCAAAATGATCAATCGTAGGCTTTAGTCGCTGGATAAATTAGAGGGGCAGGAAAAGGCTAAGATGGAGGCCGTTACGCAAGTTATTCAAGCTGCGGGGGTGGTTAATTGGTCTGGTTCAGGGGTTATTAACTAGTCCTTTCCGGCGGATTCGGACTGGGAGGCTATTTTAAATGCTGCTGGCGTTATTGGTAAAAGTTTGTTAGGAGGCGCTGGGCATTCATAAAGTTTTTGGCGGGTTCTCAAGTATTTTTCGGAATCTGGATAGTTCTTCCATTTGATCAGGTATTTGGTAAGCTCATTTTCCCTTCGTATTTCTAAAATCTTTTCTGCCTTATATGTCAGTGTATTTTCTTTTACTTCTTTTTTATACCTTATGTTAACCTTAATAATGTCTGCTGCTAACTCGAGTAAGGAAATATGAAAAATTGGATAAAGTTTGACTTTAGGTGGTAGTTTTAATTAGTAATTATTTTTTAAGATCTTTTGGATAATCTTATATGGGCGGATATATTTGAAATCAAGTTTCTTGTTTAGTTGCTTGGTTTGGATGTTTTTGGTGGCTAGATAGACCATTTCTTCTTTCTGGAAGGTTGGTTTTTTTTAACCTTTTTTGATTATAGTACTTTTTTATCTGGTTGCGTACGAATTTAAGTTTAATCTTTATTTCTGCGTATAGTTACTTAAGTTATTCTAATATAAGGATTGCTTTAACGTTAATAGGTTCTTTTTAATACACGGCTTTGTAAACTTCTGGCGTAAAATTAAAGTTAGCATTTGCTAGGGTCGTCTTGGTACTCTCGTGGTAACTAGTATTATAAGCTAACTGTACGATAGGTAACTTTTAAACCTAATCGTTTTGTTCGTAATTAATATAGCATCATAGGTAAATCTCTACTATTTGGTTGGTTTTTTCTATTTATCCGTTTGTTTAAGGTCTGAATACGCTAGATAGCTTACAATTTAGGCCTAATTACGCCCTAAGTCCTTGCTAGAATTTTGAAGTAAATATCGTTCCTTTATTTAAAATATTTTCTGTTAATAATCCGTATACTCCTAGAATATGTCTTAAAAAGATGTAAGTTAATTATTTTACATTTATGTTTTCATTATATATAAAAATAGGAAAATTTAATAAATCGGTTAACAATTACAGAAATGCTGTCGTAATGTATACTCATAACTAGGTTTTTTAATAATAGAAGTTTAGTAATAAAGTCGAAGATAACTAAATCCCATAATCGCTCTACGACTGGTAGTGGCCATAATTCTCCGTATGATTTATATCGTCGAGTCTTTGCCTTATTGCATATATAGCATTGTTATCGTACTTTCTTTATTACTGATTTTATTTTAAAAAAATAATAGGTACGTTATAATTGTTTTAAGATTTTATTAATTTTTAAGTGTCTATGTAACTAATGTTCGTATATGTCTCGTATTAATATTTCTTAGTATTCTTCCGAAACTTATGTTTTTTCCATTCTTTAGTTTTTAGATAAGTTGTCGTTATATTCTTGGATTTTTTGGTATAAGTTAAGTAATGCTGCTCTAATTATTGCTATCTGTCGTAATTGTAAATATCCTTTTAGCGTAATATCGAAGATTTGGTAGCTAACCTTAATTACTTTTTCTTTTAGGTTTAGTTTTTGGTTAAATACGTTTGCTCTGCTATTTTCCGATCCCTTTTAGTAAATAATAACAAAGTCGTATTTTGCTAATTTTTCAGCGTAGCGTAATTATCGTCCTATTAGTTCTCTGGTGGTAGTAAAGTAAGTAAGGTTCTTATGATCCGTATACACTTTAACTTAATAAAAGTTTACCTTAAAATAATATCTAAATTTTCGGAAAGTTTTAATAATGGTCATAAATCCTTTATCGGGAATACCATAATTTAACTTTACTCCCTTTAATTTATAAGAATAAAAGGTGATAAGGTATAAGTTCCCTTAATTATCGCAATATCCAGCCATTACACCTAAAGCGTAATCCGAAATGTCAGTTTCGAACTTAACTAGGCGGTTTAGGTCGTATATAATCGATACTGACTCGCTAATAATTACGTTTTTAATCTCCTGAAAGGCGGTTTCTGTCTTTGCTACCTAAGGAAACTTATTTTCTTTTCTTATTAAGTTAAATAATAGTATAACTATCTTGCTAAAGTATTGAATAAATTTTCTATAATAATTAATAAATCCGAAAAAGGTTTATACTTTCTTAATTATAGAAAATATTTCCCATTTCTATACTGTAGTGATTTTCTTAATGTCTATTCAGATATATTCTGGAGAAATAATATATCCTAAAAATTCTATTTTGTATATGTAAAACCAACTTTTTTCCGTATTAACTAATAGATTAGCGTCCTATAAGGGTTAAAGAACTATATAAACGTATTTTATATGCTCCTTTTTATTTTTCGAATAAATGAGAATGTCGTCGAGATAGCAAATAACGAAGATATCCAAATATTCTCTAAGTACATAATTAACCATCCGCTAAAAGGTTGCTAATACGTTCGTAAGTCCGAAAGGTATAACGAAATATTCGAAAAATCCGTACTTCGTTTTAAAAGCTATTTTCCACTCGTGTCCTGATTTAATACGGATCTGGTTATATCCTTCTCTAAGATCTAGGCTTATGAACCAGGTTACTCTATAAAGGCGGTCTTTTATCTTACTGATTAGGAGTAATAACGTCCTATTTTTGACTGTAATATTATTAAACTACCTATAATCGATAACTAGGCGTAGCTTTCCGTTCTTTCTTAAAATAAAAAATATAGGATATCTGGCTAATAAGTTAAAACGTCGTATATAACCTTTTCGAAGCTTATCTTTTAAGTATTTACGTAATACCTGTAATTTTATTTCGTTAAAACTATAAATCGGATAAAATCTGGTCGATGTTCCTTTCTCAAGAACTATCTTATGGTCCTATTTGCTATATTCTAGTAGTTTTATTTCGAGTTCTTTTCGAAATAGTCGTTCATATTTGTGGTATTATGAAAGTACGTTAGCTTTGGTTTCTGGCTTTAGGGGCTGATGTTATAGGTGATCATCTGTCTTTCGTAACTTTCTTCTGATCATAGCGATAATACGTCGTATTTTTCTATAATGCCCTTACTTTTTTTATGCTTTGTTCCTATGGGTGGTAAGGTTTTTATCGTATCTTTATGCCTGCATTCGTCGCCATTTTCGATCGAGTATTACAATTTCTTTGTATCTTTCTTTTTCTTATTAACGGGGTATAAAATGAACTTTACCTAGCCAGTTACCTTATCGATTAAAGGATTGTACTGGTATAACTATGGTTTTTCGAAAATCATATCGTAATTCCTTATCGAAACGATAACGAAATTCGTTATTTGGTTTCGTTCTTTAACGAAGATTTCGAGGTGATTAATTTTGCGGGTAATCTTTCCATTATCCTAAGCGAATGCCTAACTTTTTACGTTCTCGGCGATGTAAAGTTCTATCTTTTTTTATAGTAATCGAAATTAATTAACTATATCCGGTATAATATAATTACCTTCTATAGCTCCGTAATCCATAAATACGGTAAACCAGTATGTTTTAATTTATACTTGCAAGGTAATAAGGTTATTTTCGGCTTTTATTATCGCGTTTAAAGCCTTTTTAGAAAGTTTCTGCTGGCTTTTTCGGGTCTTATTATCCTACGGCTTTTTTATAAGTAATGTTCGTTTTTTAACTTATCTTTTAACATTTTAATGCGTTCCTGGTTTTGTTAATTAAGAGTTTATAACTGTTTTAGCTATTTTTCCTATCGGCGTAAAGTGGCTTCGAGTAGGAAAATTTACGTCTGAAAATCTTCCCTGTTGATGTATTCTGGTTTAGGGTCTTCTTATCCCTTTTATTTTGCTTGAAATTTGGCGTCATATTGTCTTATATTTTTATTTCGTTCTTAAATCCTTTTTTCTTTAATTTTTTGTCGTTTATCTGGATCTTTTGTAAATGTTAATTAGAAGTTTAAATTATTGATTATTTCTAGGTATGCTTTTATAATTATCTGATGGATTTATTCCTTTTTTATCTTGTAATTATATCATTTTGAATGGTATATGGGGTCTTCGTCGGGGCAACTCTTCCCTTCGAGCCAACTTGTTATTGTCGTAATAACGTCGATGGTGTTTTAAGTGGCATATATTTTTAAGTATCTGTACTATCGTTAATTCTTTAGGTTTGTTCCGGGTTAATCATGGAAGTTGAATCTTTATTTGTACATCCGTGTAATCCGTTTCTTAATGTATTGTTGTTCCTATATGTATTTAAGGTAATAGGTACGTTTGTAGTAGATAGCATGAAGTTTCCCGTGTCAGTTTGGTTATCCTGGTAATAAGGCTTTGTTTTAGCCTTAGTATTCGTTAATTTATGCGTTTAGTTCTAACTGTTCGTACCGTTATCGCCTTTTATATTGGGAACGGGAAAGCAGCTTATTTTTTATAGGTTCCTTCTGTCCGTTATATTTCTTTAGTTATTAAATTACTATCGGTTTTATGGTAAGGGCTCGTTGTTTTTAAATAGCTGTTTAAGATAGCTTCTTTACTTTTTGTAATCCCTATTATACTTCTTTGAGGTTATAGTAGTCTTTAATCTTGATCATATTAATTAATCGATTGTTATTACTTTGGTTATTTTAAAGAGGTCCTTGGGGGACCAGTATCTAAGCGTTTTGTCGTGGTTTTTTAGGTGTTCTACATTGGTAAGCTTTATATCCCATTTTATTACAATTGTAGCATTTAATAGTACGGGAGTCGCGTTATTAAACCGCGCCTAATTCTATGGGTTTTAGTATCGTTTCGTAAAACATAAGGGGTATATTTTTCCTTTATTGCTAATTATCTTTTAAATATCCAGGTTTGGGGAAATACTGCCCCTTTTGTTTCATGCGTCGTTTATATTATTAGTTATTTATCTTAATTGCCTAATTAACCTACTTATTGAAAGTAAATAATTTTTAAAGACGGATAATTTCGTCCTTAATTGTCTTCCTTAGGCCTTGGTAAAAAATATCCATTATAGTTTTATTATTAATCCATTCGGTACGTAATAGAGTTTATTTAAACAATATTATATACCTTAACATTAGGCCTTTTTAAATAACTTAAAAGATATCTTATCCGGCCTTTCGTTTTTCGTTAAGCTTCCCGTATATATTTTTAACTTTCTGTTCGAAATAAGTATAATGTTCGAATAATTTATTAATGTCCTCCTTATTATTATCCTTTGCTTTTTCTGGGTAATTTCGTAAGATAGGTTCGAATTATTTCAAAGCGGTTCTTTTAAGGCTTCCGGTAATAATAATGATTTTATCGGTTTTATCGATTAAGGAGTTTCGGTAAAAGTAAAAGTAGGACTTAGCTTAAGTTAAGAAAGGTTATACGTCTTCAGTACCATCGAAAGATTTCGGGGTCTTAAGCTTTTGCTTAGGTGCCATAGTGGGTTAAGTGTTATAACCCAATAGGTTTGGTAGCCTCCCATACGGTCGGAAAAAGCGGAGGTTAGCGTCTAGCTCAAAGGGTCAAGGTTACGTAACGAGCTCGAAGGGCTCGAAGGGCCAAGACCTTCGAGTCAGTCGAGCCAGGAAACGGCTCGACGGACTCGACGAGCTCGAGGGTTCGAGCCGGTCGAGCACATCGAGCCAAGAACAAGATATATACGCTCATTAGTTCCATAGTTCAGATAGATTACCAGCTTGTAATACAACTTGGTTACCCAGATTACCTTTGACAATCTGCTATTACTAGACGTGACTATCGCATACCTTATTGCTAGTTTCCCACGACACTGCTGCCAACATAAACCGTATGACTTAGATTTAATAGTTGGTTAAACCGACCAGCTGTCACAGTTAGGCGGTATCGGCGTTAAGAAGACGTACAATTTATTAGCTATTATACCATAAATCTGTCGTGCGGTTATTTGAACATACCCCAGCTTCTTAATTAACTGTAAGGCGAATATAATTTCTTTCATCACTTAAGTAAAAAATAGTCATGGCGTTTCTGTTATATAAAATAATTATTATATCTTCCTTATTCGTTGGCTATTTAATTACTTTATTAAATAGCTTTATTACGTATGCCTAAAAGCTTTTTCGATCGATATTATTATTAGCGAAGAAAGAGTCGTTTTAGGTATTAAAGGTGTTTTTACTCTTAAGCTATAAAACGTATGTTTTCGTTTCGAATAGATATTTAATTAACTATTAAGCAGTATTGTAATATTTATTATTGAGATTTATATTAAAGCAGGATAAACGAAACGCGGCGAAGGCAATATTTGGCCGAATAATGTCACGGCCAGTACCTGATATAGCATGATAGCTAGCTTATTGGCGCTATGGACGAAGATTCTAAGCTAAAAAAAAAAAGAAAAAAAGACAGAACCGCAAAATATATGAAGATCTACAAATACCCTTACTCCATGTATGGCAGGTGGCTAGTTCATATGGCAGCTATCAGCCCCATGTGACGGTTGCCAGCCTCACGTCTTAATCCTGATAGCTACCGTCACACTACCCCCTCCTAAAAACTTGTATACGATCAAAAAGAGTATACAAGTCTCTGTCAGTTACAGGTGTTGTTTCTTCCTTATCGGTCCGGTTCCTGCCTTTTCGGCCTTATTGTCGTCGGGATAATCTTCGTTAATCTCGTCGGTGGCCGCCGCGCGTATCCATTCCTATAAACGGACCGGTAATCCGGGTACTTCGGGATGTTCCGTATGGAACCGTTTTACTACGATCAGGGCGTTCTTAAAGTTGGCTACTAAGTACCATATCTTATCGGGATCATAACCTTTTTACTTAGCTTAATATTATAACTCTTTATAACGCCCGTTAAATCTTGCTTATTCGATCTATTTTATTTTAAACTTTGGTTTACCGTTAATTTTTTCAGGTAACGGTAATATTTAGATTTGTTAAGGTAGCGGGTTATCGTCGGCTTTACGTAATCGGTCGGCGTGGAACAAATTGGTCATTTTGTAACTTGGCGGCAAGTCGAAAACGAAATTATATCCGCGTTTTTTCAAGATCTTAAAAGGTTTTACCTATTACGAATTTAAACGGGTAATTAATGCTTACGTCGCGAAGCCCCGTTTGCGGAAAAAAACTTTATCGCCAATCTTAAAGTCGGTTAAACGGCACTTTTTGTTAATTTACGTTTTTTAACGCCTTTACGTTTTTAGTACGGCTTCCCTTATAAACGCTTAAACGTTTTTAATCCGTTTAACGATTACCAACGCCCGTTAAGCTAATTCGGTTTCTACTTTTATTATATCCAAATTTAACAAAAGTAGGTTCCGGATATCCCTACCTAACATAACCTTTAACGGAACCATATCGATCGACGAATGCCATAATAAATTATGCGCGAAATTTAATACTAGTATATATATACTTTAATTATCTTAATACCTATCGATATAAAAACGTAAACGTTAATCCAGTTTTTAATTCGTAAACTTAATAACCCCTTAAGTCTGCGGGTATAAAACGTTTCCGTAACGATATTTTGTACCGGTAAGTTCGTTTAATTTCGACAAAAATTAAGAAACGAATTATTTTATATTATCGTTAATCCAGATAACGGGTATTCCAAAAAAACGATACAGGTATCGATAATATCGGCTGGCCAGGGTCTCGGCAGTATCAATTTTCTTACCTAGTAAGGTTGCCATAATTCTGCTAAACTTATCGATAAACGTCCATACATAATTATAACCGTAACGGTTTTTCGGCATATCCTTTCCGTCGACGACGACGTAATCCTAAATATTATTCGGAATAGGGAAAGGATAAAAAAACCCCGGGGTTTTATCTTAAAACGTTTTATTTCGACGGCAATCGTAACAGTTCCGGATATATTATCGGATATCTTACTTAAGCCGGGACTAAATATATTTCCGTATTAACATCTTAATTATTTTATTCTGGCCAAGGTACGCGAATATTTTAGGTACGTAAACCTTGCGGATAAATACGGTACGGAAAAAAATGCGGCCGTCGGTTATTTTTTCGGGTATTACTAATTTACCATCTTTTTTACTTAAGCTTTGTACCTCGTTTTCGCGACGGATAAGGTCGACCAAGTTAATACCTTGCGAGATATTTTCGATTCGTACCTTAATTGGTATCCCGTCGGTAACAGCAATAAGGAAGTTTAATCGTTCTCGCGGAATTAAGGTTTAAGTCCTTTCTTTTTTTTCTCGGGCCTTAACGGTAGGTAAATCGACCGTTTTTCGTAATAAAGCATTCGCGGCGACATTTTTTTTACCAGGTCGATATTAAAAGGTAATGTCGAAATTAAAAAAGAAATCGGCCTATCGGATTTAACGCGTAAAAAAAACGCGTTTGTTCGCGAAATATTATAAGGCCTGGTAATTAGTTATAACGAAAAATTTTTATCCTTAGAATATAAGGTAATAATGCTTAAAGGTTTGGATTATAGCAAGTAGCTTTCGGTTCTGGATAGGATACGCTTTTTTTACTGGGATTATAATTTTCGAAAAATATTTTACGGGTTTTTATTCGTTATCTTCTTGTTGTTACCAAATAATACCCTTAATCGCGTTACGGGATGCGTCCGTCTCCATTTTAATCGGTTGACCAGGTCGAAAGAAAGCGAAAACTGGGGTTTCGCAGGCGAGCCGTTTTATCTTTTCGAAAGCCTATTTTTATTCGGGTCCCATTACGAAAAAAACGTCTTTTTTTAACAAACGGTTTAATGGTTTGGCTATACCGCTTTCGTAATAGCAGAACATTCGTATATAATTGCAAAGTCTTATAAATAAACGGATTACGGTACGGTTATTAAGGTTTTCGAACTTCCACCTTTAAATTGCTTTAATCTTGGCTAGGTCGATAAAAATATCTACGCTTGCTTCCATAATAATATTAAGGTAATCGACCTTTTTAACGTTAAACCGGGACTTTTTGATATTTCCTTAAAGGTTGGCCTTATGCAACCGGTAAATAATTCTTTTGCAATATTCTTAATATTCCTTTTTAAGGCCGGAATAAATTAATACATTATCGGCGTAAATACTTACGTAATTATTAAGTAATTCATACAGTTAGGCATTAATAAACGATTACTATTAAACAGGGCCTATTTTAAATTTAAATAGAAATATTTTCCATTAAAACGTTTTTTAACGGGTTTTAAATACCGTTAAATATTCCGATTTAACGGCGATACGAAGTTTATAAAACGCCTGGATAATGTTAATCTTGGCAAAATGTTTGGCGTTTTAATAGTTAAACATGGTACCGTTAAGTAAAAAGGCCGGGATAAGGTAATTTTTTAGATGCTGGTTTCTTTAACGATAATTAATACAAAACCGGCGTTTTAACGAATATAGCTTTGGGGCAAACAATACTAGAACGGCGTCTTTTCGCATATACGGTTCGATAAAATCCATCTTTAATAATTTGTTTACTACTTTTTTTTTTAACAGGAGGTATTAAACGGGCGTCCGGTAGGTTAAAGGTTTAAAGGCGGGTATCAGCCGGTCGAATTCCAGAACTACGTTATGGCCGGGTCGGAAATCCGGGAAAGTATTAGCTTCTTTTTTCGAAAAAAATCTTTCCAGATAAGTGAAAGGTTTTAAAAGGAATTCCCGAATTCGTTTCACGTATTTCGGATTTTCATTTTCGGGAAAGGGGATTTTTTAGCCGTCGTACGTTTTCCGTTCTTACAAAGCGGCTATCGTTATAACGTTCGACTTATTATTTTTAAAAGGAATAACTTCCTAAGATAACGGAGATTTGCTTTATCGTTTTATACGGAAGTCGGTTTTTAACTTGTTCGTTAACGAAGCGATAATTATATCGGCCTTAATAGTTTTTATAGCGAAGATGGTCGGCTTAGTATTATATACGTCCGGCGTATCTTTTTTGTTTAATATATCCGACGGGGTAATAAGTATGGGGGTTAAGATGGAATTATTATTAGGTTTTTTTTATGAACGTCGAAAGATCTGGTATTTCTTTTTAGCCTTTTTTATGGTACGATCGCGGCGGTTAACGTCTTTCTAAACCTCAGGGTCGACGTACCCGTCCAGCAAGTATCGGGCTGGGAGTTCAATCGCCGGTAAGAACTTGGCCAGAGCTGGAAGATCGTCGGGCCAGATAACATTTTTGTTTTTGCAATTCAGTAATAAGCCGTGCTTTTCTATCTAATTAAGACCGATAAAAATGTTATATCCTATATCTATAATTTGGAAAACTTAGTCGGGGAAACGTCGTCCGTTAATTTCGAATATTATAATTATTTAGGCTTTTATTTGGCCGGCAGGTTACTTTTAATAATCTTATAATTAAATTGGCTTTTTTAATTAAATAATACAAACCTATAATTACCTTTTCGCTTGCCCAGCGATAAAAGGGCTAACGAAAAGTCGGGTTTGTGCTTCGGTATTATAAAAAGCGGTAACGTATAAATTAATCCTATTTACTTAAATTTACGTAATTTTAATAAAAGCTGTCAGCAGTCACAGTGATCAAATGCAGGAATCTGGCGTAACTCTCATGCGTTGGTTCTCTGTGTTCTAGGAAAGGACAAATCTAGTCCGTGGGCAATCGCCCTTACATACATGATTGTGTGACAAAGGATCGTCTGAGGACAAAGGGTGTTCCAGGCAGCACTCCTGCAGCCTGGGCCCACAAAGCCAGCCAGCAGGCAACACCTGTACGCACCAATTGCCGACAAAAGCTTTATATTTCTTAAAGTTATTTACTTCCGTTATTATTAACATAGGGAAAACCATCGAAAAGTCTTCCGACGGTCCTACTCTTTTCCCGATTCGTCGGAGCTGGACGAGTTCTTTGCTGTTTCCATCGCAGCAACCCTTTTCTTGTTAGGGCAGTCGCCAGCCTTATGTTCCGTTTTGCCATAATTGAAACACGTACCAACTTCTTAATGGGCTTTCTTTTCGATTTCCGATAAGGGCTTGCCGGTGTTGCCCGAAGTTTTCGGTTTGCTGGGACTATTACCCGGGCAGGGTTTCTTGTTCTTGTTCTTATCTCTCGGTCTATCATTATCGAGGTCGTATGGTTGAGGCTTACGTTTTTGTTAGCGTTTCTTATAGGCGAGCTGGTTGCTATAGGCGGCTATAACG
Organism: Monosporascus ibericus; assembly: GCA_004154915.1. Taxonomy (NCBI): domain Eukaryota; kingdom Fungi; phylum Ascomycota; class Sordariomycetes; order Xylariales; genus Monosporascus; species Monosporascus ibericus. Next base: position 61,379 of record QJNU01000322.1, read on the forward strand.
ACGCGGTTACAAAATTTCTCGTAAATGACGTTAAAGTTGCGGCTATCCTTAAGAAGGCGTAAATCGAAATTTAGGGAAATATATTCCCATAAAACTTGCTTTTATTCGTTTTCAGCAATCTTAGCTTTCTAAGCGAAAGCATTAAACTTAAAAATAAAATCGTAAATATCTTAACTTTTGCCGGGCTTAAAGGTAAAGGTACGGAAGGTTTTTTTAATAACGGAAGCTTAATTCGGGTCGTAATACGATAATTTTAATACTTAAATTATTTCGGTTACGTAAAAAAAAGGTTATATGGTTAATCGGTACCGAATTTTAATTACTTATTCGGCCTTTCCTTTTAAAAGGCTTATTAAGTAAACCATACGAATTTTTTCGTTCCAAAAAATCGGTTTATTTACTTCGAACTTGTTTACGACTTTACGGACCTAAGCATTAAATTTAATCTTATTACCGCTAAATTTTACGGGGTTATTAACGCGAGCTTTTTTTTTCGGTTATAACCAAAATTCGTACCGTTATTTCCCGCGAACTTGCGGAAAACGGGCCATGCTGCCATACCGGTAAGGCGAAACGTGCTGGTATTATCGAAGGCGTTATCAATTATGTTTTCCCGATAAAGACGGTTAACGTCGTCGGAAGGAATAGGGGTATGCCGACTTTATCCGGCTTTTAGGCGAACGATTTCGTCGCGGAATCTTTAAAATTTTCCCTGGACGTTCTGGTTGTCGTTAGCCATCTCGTCGATCAGCTATCCGTCGTAATCAGATTTTAAGTAACTATGGTCTTAATTTTGGTCTTGGTTTTGTAAATCCTTTATCTTTAAGGATTCGGTTTCGTTTTTCGGCACGTCGTTTTTTACCGTTTCTTTAAGGTATACGTCGTTTTCTATACTTAGGTTTAGGTTTTAAAAAGGTATTTCGTTTTCTGCACTTTCGATTTTACCACTAATTAATTTAAGTCGTTCTAAACGTCGATTAGCTGGCGGGTAGTTTTTCTTAACAGATATCTAGTTTGATACTGGTTAATCTAGGTTTAGGTTTGGTACGCGTTATTTTTCGTCGTTACGTTTCGACGTAAAAAAGTATAATACCTTATTTATTAATCGTTAAGCCAGCGAGGAAGGGAATAAGCTTAGAATAATATCACGGCCAGTACCTGATATAACATAATAGCTAGCTTATTAACGCTATGGACGAAGATTCTAAACTGAAGAAAAGAAAGAAAGAAAGACAGAACCGCAAAATGTGTGAAGATCTACAAATACCCTTACTCCATGTATGGCAGGTGGCTAGTTCATATGGCAGCTGTCAGCCCCATGTAACGGTTACCAGCGTCACGTCTTAATCCTGATAGCTACCGTCACAAATAATAACTATTTCGTATATAATCAATCTACCCCTTTAATAATATCTATTAATCGAACTTATAATTATTTTACTATTTAAAGAAAATAATTTCTCATGTTTTATAAATATTTAAGAAAATAGACCCTTTTTTAAAAAAAAGTTAATGCATTTATTAACCTAATCGAATATACGATAACAGAATTAATCGTATTTCCGATCTTTAACAACTTTTATTCCTATAAACTCTTAAAAATTATTTCTTTTTATTAGATAATAAATAAACTGTAACTTCGTTATCGTAGTGTTTACGTTATATTATCTTTTCTTACGGTAAGCCAATATTATATTATTAACATAAGAAAAAGATAAAGATTCGGTCTTTAGAAATGGAGTACTGGTTGTAAGAAAGGGATCAAAATCTTAGCTTATCTAGTATTGTAATAAATTCTTTTTACTATAATGAAAGTGCCTTTCGAAGTCTATATATAGATTTTTATAAATATAAGATCTTTTTTACTTTCTATAGTTTAAAGGCATCTTTATAAATATATCGTATATTAAATTAGCATTAATGAACGCGTTTATTACGTTATATTAATCAAGTTTTAAATCGAAGCGGGTAACGATAGTTATAAATATTTTGAAGCATTTTTCTATTAAAGTTAACGTATACATATTTTCAAGCTCGGATTTACTTTGTTGATTATTTCGTATTATACGGTGGACTTTATGCTTAAGAAACTATTCGTATTTGTTAAATCTATATACGTATACCTATATATAGTCCAGCAATTAGTAGCTTTTGTCCTTGTTTTTATTAGCTTTAATCTATGTAGCTATATTAAAATAGCTTTATAAATAAGCACGTTTTACTTTCAGAAAATCTTTCTTTATAAGAAAAGATTTTAAGTTATTATACTCTTTAAGTAGTAATAGTATGTTTTGCCAATGTATCCTGCTTAGTTTTGCTGAGTTAGAGTTGCCTTGATAGTTAAACCTTTTATTATTAAGGTCTCTAATAAACCTATTAAGAAGTTTTGTAAGTTTTATTTTTGTTATTTATTTACCATTTGGCGTACCGATTAAGGTAGCCTTTTTGTCTACGTTAAACGTTATTTTTTAGGTTATACGACATAACATTATAGCCTGAAGATCTTCTTTGGCCGGAATTAGTAACGGGAAAATACTCGAGAGCGATACCTTATATTATTACGGGCAACGATTAAATTTATCATTTTTTGGCTGAACTAAATCATTTATATTCCTTTAACGTTCCGTAAACCTTTTAATGATAACGGTTATTAGTGCTATTATAAATAAGAGAATAAAGTTTAAAGTTAAAAATAGCTAGAATATAGTTAGATTATAAGAGTGATTAAATTCAGTATTATATGCCGCATCAGAAAGGTTTTACGCGTATATTTTTTAGTTAATTCTTATTATATATTTTCTTATCTTATCTTAGTGTTTTATTAATCTATTAAGTTCTCTAACCCTTTTCTTTTTTTATTTGATAAGTTAAGACTTTAAGTGAGTATAGATATTCGAAGGTTTTGCAGTAAGATAATTAAGTCTTTTTCGGTAATTATAACAGGTTATTTTATAGGTCTTTGATATTTTCTATAAATTGCTTTTTTTCTTTAAAGATAACATCTCGTATAATATAAATTTTATTAGTTAATAAATTTTATATTCGATAAATATTCGTTAAATTATATCGAATGAAGAATCTAATTATTATTTCAAGGTTTAACTTTTACAGTTAATTCTTTTACGAATTATATTATAGATATAACGTACGCCTTAAAGTTATATGCTTTAAGATATGCTTTATATAGTTTACAGTCTTTAATTATTAAGCTATCCTTAAACGTAAAATAAGTATAAAAGTATTAATATAATAATTACTAACAAAGAGAATATTTTAGAGTTCGGTTATAAAAATATACCGCTGCTTTATAAATCTCTACCTATAAAAAGGCTAACAGTTTTGCCCTTTTTTTATTATTCGAGCTTTTCCCTTAATTATATTTTTTGAACGTTTTGCCACATTATTTTATAACTGTCTATATAGCGTATAAGGTTCGTAACGTATGTATTTTTTATTTCGGAGGAAGCTTAAGACTTTAATTTCTTTAATAATTTCGTTATCGTATTCGAATACCTTTGGTATTACTCAGTTCTGATAATCTATTACTCTTAAAAAGTATTAGAATATTTTTAAATAGTTTTAACTGTTCGATTTTAAAGATAAATGTCGAACATATATACGAAATATTGATTAATTACTAGTATAAGGTTTTTATTTTTTCGGAAAATGTTTTAAAGTTGAAAAAGTTAATTATAACAGTTTATCCTACTTTAAGCAGTGTTTTTCGGGGTTTTGTTTGTTTTATATTTTTCGTTTTTGAATATTCGTAGGTATTATAATTTGTAGTAGTTAACCTTTTAATCCGCATCTCTCTGGAGTAATTGGAAAGATAGTTTAGGACTTTTAAGCGTCAATATTTTAGCCGTAAGTACTAAGAGTTTGATAAATTAACGTTCGGAGGTTTTTCGGTTTAGGAGTTAAACGTATCGCAACGGATCTTAAATAACGCTTTAGATATATTTGTTGAGAAGTTTTCGATCATAAACTGGTCCTTGCTATTAATCAAGTAATAAAAATTAAAGTTATTTTTTTCCCTATAAATAATTGTTAGGAATCTTGTTATTCTACTAATACCCCTTCCTTCGTAATACGTCACGTCGTATAATTATATAATTAAAGATCTGCTTAAGTTTTCGAGTTCGATATTAACTTTTCTATAGCTTATAGTTAGGATTCGCATATCTCCTGCGTATATAAAGTTACCCGGTAGGGCTTTTTTAAAGTTGAGAAATTAAATAATAATGTTAAAGATATGAAGAATTATGCTTAAGACGAAAATGGCTAAGCTTTTTAGGGAATACTTAAATGAATTAAAAGTTCTCTTTTTCCGCATATACTATATTAAAATATAGGTCTTCGTTTTTTCTATTACTCTTTTAGGGAGTTAGCTGTTATGTTCTTGCTTTACTTTTTTGTTTAGACGTTAGATCTCGTTTTTTAATATGGTATCCGTTATTATTATTCGTTACTTAACTAGCTTTTATATCAGGAAGTTAGGTCTCTACCTAGGAGGAGCACTTTCCGGAAATGCGTAGAAGCACTGCGAAAGCGGGTGAATATACAAGCATATATAGCAGCGCTTTCTACTTTTTACCTCTGCGTTAGACTTCTAACGTTTCCGTTTTGATTCGTCGCGTAATTTCTTTCTTTTACAGCTTTTATTACATTATAAGCCTTTTTTACCTTCTTTTCGAGATTAGTGGGAGTTATCTCCGGTCGCTTATTCGATAGGATTAATCTCTTAACCGTCTTCCATTTCGATCGGCTCTCCTTTTTCCTTATAAAAGGTTAAGAAGATTACGTTCATATTATTTTTGAGGGCCTTATAGAAGTATATCGTTATCCATTCGTCTCGGATATTGGCTGCTACTTTTAGGTATGAGAGGATTTCATTCGTAATATCGTTCTTACATATCATTCGAAAATTCGAGTCCTAATTACCTAGGAGTAGGGTTACAACTGTTAATAAATCTTTAGCCTATATTCAACAGTTAAGTATTTCGAGTATTTCATACTTACAGCCCTTGGCTATAATCTCTTCCCATTTCTGTATCTATTCCTCTGTCCTTTTAGGTGACTCGACGAGAAGCTTAAGGTGTTAGCGATATTAGTTCTAGATGTTACTAGCTAGGTCCTTTTCGTATATTTTCTCAGAGACGGCTAACGTTATATAGTATTTTCAAAGGTTTTGGCTTAATAACAAGGCAGTTTCCTAGATAGTGAAATGGTGCAGAGTGTAGAGCCGAGTACATGACTTTGCCGATCGGTTAGTTATCACCAGTCATGTATTTCTAGGAGTTCATTTTCGCTGGGCGCAACCCTAGAGATACGAGACACTCATCATCGCTTTACATATGGATTCAACACCATATAATACAGTTTGCGTTACCTTTATTATCTCTTCAACCGCGGGCTCAATCGTGACACTCTCTTCAATTATGCACTGCCTAGGACCAAATCACCCCGTCCTAATTCAATGTTATTACTTAAAAAGTACAACTCTTTTCAAACATTATTTATGCCTTTAGGTACATATATAACAGGCTCGTTACAATGGTATAAACGAAATCGAGATAATATAAACGAAATCGGATTAATCAAAAATATAAATAAAAGATTTTAGTTTTCTAAACGTCTAAAAAAGATTATGATAATCGTTTATATTTGAATTATCGAATATTTATTACTATGTTTCCTAGCTTTTTTATAATATCAATATATTGTCAGCAGTTACAGTGATCAAATGCAGGAATCTGGCGTAACTCTCATGCGTTGGTTCTATATGTTCTAGGAAAGGACAAATCTAGTCTATAGGCGATCGCCCTTACATACATGATTGTGTGACAAAGGATCGTCTGCGGACAAAGGGTGTCCTAGGCAGCACTCCTGCAGCCTGGGCCTACAAAGCCAGCCAGCAGGCAACACCTGTAAGCACCAATTGCCGACATATATAATAATAATATTTTATTTTAGATCGAATAACAAAATATACTAAGTCCAGATTTTATTATTTTAAAAAAGCTAAATAAATCTTTTAAGTTGTTAAAAAGTTAAGCCGTACAGCGGAACTAAAGAACTAAAACATATAAGTGTTACTCAGATTAGCAGCTTCTAGTATATTATAATATATAATCTCTAATAAAATCTTTTTAAAAAAGTTTAATAAAATTTTTATTTTGTCTCATGTGGGCTCTCAATAGAGGCCAGGTTGGCTATATTCAGAGCAGAAGAAGACTGAACAGAGACTGACATCTAGGGAATAAAAAGAGAGACAGAGCCCTTTGGCCCTAGAGCGCTATATATACAGTTAGGATGACTAGCCTAACTGGCGCCATAACACAATTTATATTTTAAACTCGGTCCCAATAGCTTTAGTAATCGCAAGCCTAGATATCGCACTTTAGCGCATCGGGCGTAAGTAACATGTTACGTATAAAAAACCCCTGGTTCGAATTTAACTACTGATAATATATTCATGGCCGCTAACCCAATGTTCGAATTATTTAAAATTTCAGCTTCGTATCGTATCAACGATAATCGGAATAATTAAAAGCGTTTAAAATTCTGAAGCGAAACTTTAAAGCTAAGTAAAATCTCCTATACGTAATTAATATATTACTGTACTTTTACAACCCTTATATAATGTTTCATTCGGCCTATTTATAAGTATAGTTTTTAAAGGTATATTTTAGTAACGCTATTATATTAATTTTAAATAATGAAAAGTTATAATATAACTAGGAGGCTAATTAAGTAACTATTAAACCTAAAGGTACAATTTGATATTAATAGTCGTACCGTAAATATCTAAATAACTTAATAACTTAAATACGTTTAGTAAATCAAAACTATTTTAAATAATAAAATTATATTACAAGCTGGCGTTATTTACATTATGAAATAATAAGCGTAACGTATGACACAAGCGAACGGCGTACATAAGCGAGCGGCGCACTTTTCGGCAGCTCGTAACAACAAATCCAAATAACACAACTACAACATATCCAATTGATTCAAATCGATAGTATTCGTTTTCGCTGACCATATCTACAGCTTCTTAATAAGTGTACGCATTACATTAAAGCTTACTGCGGACGCCATTTCGCTATTCCTCTCTTCTAACCTATCCGCGATAGCCATTTTCAGCAACTATCAACAACATTCTTTTACTACCACTACAAAGTCCGAGAGGGCTTACTCTCTCATTTCAACTTTTTTTTCAAAAAAACTACGATATGTACACACCTTTATATAGGTTAAAAAATCTCTATCAACGAAATTTCATAAAACAAGTAATGCAATAATTAAGCATTACTTTTTTAAGAATTTACATTCAAGATTATTCGATTTTATTCGATTTTCCTTAATTAATTTTATACTAGATAAATTAAACGTACGTATAGCTTTATTATATCGCTTGCAGTTGCTAAAGGCCGCTACCCTATAACATAACGGTTACATTCGAAAATTAAGTCGAACAATCCTTAATAGCGTAACTGCCCTTATTACGATCAAAAACTTCCAATATTAAACCTTCTTTCACGTCTTACCGAAGTTATAAACCTAGTCTTACTTAATTAATCTTTTCGTATTTTTCCTATTAAAGTGGTATAGGGTGTAGTATGGGTGCAGCTGTAGCTCTGCAGCGTTGCTGCAGCTTTGCTGCAATAATATTTCTATCTGCTTCCATTCACTTCGCCGGTAGGCTCCAATAGAGCGACAGCTAGTGGGTCGGCGATGGTCTATAAAGTTCTGACCTGGCAACTTTTATATGTAGTCTTCTAGAGAACCAAGGCATGCTCGACAATTTCTTCTCACAAGCAACCAATCAAGATGTCCTATATACATCAGCTTCGATAAGCCCCGTCGCAATTCCCTATCCTCGCAATTATTGCTCTTACGGTTATCTAACCTTTTGTTAAAAATAGTATTTTAAATTAATGATAATAATTATTTACCGTAGTAAAACGCGCCCGAAAAAAAGCCTTCGGTTCGATATAATCGATAATAATTACAAAAAGTATAAAAAAAACCTTACTATTTCGGTCGGATTACGTCTATATACTTGGAAATAAAAAGAATTTTTTTTATTAACGAAATAAAAGCTACTGATTAGATTAAAATCTAAATATGCAAAAGGTTACACTAATTAACATGTTATTATATACAGCTTTTCTTATCAATATAGGCATAATTTAACACTTTTTCGAAAAAGTTAATATATTTATAAATTTTCGTTTAAAGTCGTAAAAGTTTACGGGACAAATTATTACTAACGAAGAATAAAAAATTCATAAGTTAGGTTTATACGCCGAAAAGCTAATTATAATCGCCATATTTAAGACATAATACCATATTATATATTAAGGCGATATTAGCATTTACCTCCACTTATATACTGGGATAAAACAAAATGTTAACAAATCTATACGAAATAAGCGTAATTCGAAAGTTTAGAAATTTACTAACCATATTAATAACGACAATAATACCGATAATAACCTACCTGCAGTATATAAGCTCATTCTCGCTCAGCTTAAAAAAGGGGGCAAATAAATTATAAAAGAAGTTTATAAACAAAAGGTTTAAAATAAAAAATAAAAAGATTAAAGTAAAACGAATTATAAAAAGCGAAAATACGCATTAATCGAATATAAGCGAATTCGATTAAACGAAAACGAACGAAAATAAACCTATAAAAAGGTTTTAAAATACGGACAGCTTATACCGTTATTAAAAACTAAATTGGCCGCTATACGAAAGCGGTTTTATTCGCACCTTTTAAAAAAAAAATAAGATTAATAAAGAAAATTATTTTTAAAAGATTTTATACCATTATATTTAATCAAATTATGTAATGGGGAAATAAATTTAAAAGGCGGTTTTATTCATATTTTAATTCTACTTAATTTTATTAGTCTTAGTCACAATTAACTCAAATTATATACCGTTTATTTTATTATTAAAAACCGCGTTTTCCCTTTCCTTTATAATATAATAATAGTTACCTAAAATATTTTAATAATAATATTAATTCTTTACGGGATTATCGAATTTAACTAAAAAACGTTACATATTAATTAAATAATAATCCTGCAAGTTATTTCGTAATTTAACGTAATAAAAAAGTTATAGATAAATCTTAATATCTATAAGCAAAATAGTAAGAAAACCGCCATATTGTTACAGGAACAGGGGTTCCTGTCTTGAGGAGACCTACCTTTGTAGCCTAGTGCGAACCTGTTACGGCTAAACCCCGGACAAAGCAGACTTGGCTTTTAAGGTGATCTGGTTGATCTGGATGATCTGGGAGCCAGATCATACAGATCACACAGATCCACGACACACTCACTCTTGGAATTGGGATATATAATGAATCGGTCTCCTATGTAAATAGCACCTACTTAGTTTCGCCCCTCAGCTATTAATCTAAGCTCTTAATTGAAGGCAACTGCACCGTTCTCTAAGTGAGGGGAAAGTCTTTAAATCTCTTTAACGAACATACCCTTAGTGGATCATCCCTCGCCCTATTGTTACCTACAAATCAAGACCCCATTTCGGATACACCTTTTCTTCTATATATCATCCGTGCGCTTGCTACTGTTAGTACTAAAGCGTACATTACACATATTTCCTTAACACTTGGCATTAACGCCACTAATAGACGCAAAACACCAAGGCCGTAATCTCGCGATAGAGGCGTTTTAGCTCTCACAAAACAACCTATAAGCAGAGATGACGGCCCCTAATACCCCCCAAAGACCTATTGTGGTCGACGACGACGCGGCCCAGCATACCGGTTCGCCTAAGCCACCCACCTCTACGAATTTACAGCGAAGGAAAAAGAAAAAGACGTCTGAAAATGCGTTTACTTTTAAAGCTAACTAACTAGGAAAAACCGCTCCCTAAAACCCTCCCATAGACATAACATCCTTAGCCCTAATGGCCCAGCTCGACGAAATGGAATAACAGGCACGAACTAAAAAGTAGGTTATCTATAACCTGGCAAAAACTCTGGACTTATTAATGGGTTCTTATAAAGGGGACCATTTAGCAAAGCATAAACGCCAGGCCAAAGGCCTGGTCGAAATGCTAATAGGCCACCTAAATACGGCAATATTCTCCGCTATAGGTAAAGCACTTTACGTACCCATCCGGCTAATAAATTTTCAACCTATTTTTAGCAAAGTACCGCGGACAGCTACAGCCTCGAAACAGGTCTCATGGGCCGAAATTTCAAACTTTATTCCCAGCAGTAACGTTACCCTGGCCCGGACTAACACTACACGGAAAACGATGTCTATCTCGGCATAGCAAAAGGCTAAGGACGATATCCGGATACTTATCCGCTTAAACGAAAAACGGAAAATATATAGGGAAAATCCTTTTACTTTAAAGGCTGCTTTATGTAAGGAATGTTACGACCTTGGACTTACCTTTACGGACATCTTACAAATCTAACCTACCAAAACTAGGTAGGCCATTAAAACGGCTTCGAAGCGAATCCGAAACTTGCTAATAAACCCGGATAACAAATAACGTGTCGGCAGGGTGATAAGCGCTAACAAAGTAAAGCTTTCAAAGCATTAGTACATATATACCGTTATTAACGTACCCTTTACGTTCCCATCATATATAACGCCGGGGGAATTTATCGAGATATTTAACGTAATAAGGGATAAAATATATGCTTAAACCAAAAAGCATCCGGTTAAAGTAAAGCCCTTTAGGTACGGACCAAATCCGCATACCGGATTAGGTACCTGGATTATTTCATTTCGGAAACCAGTTCGCCCCATCCGCCTTTTTAATAATAACGGGCTTGCTAGGATTATAAATAAGAAAACCCTTATTAAGATATATAACCCCGGCTATAAAAAGTACTGCATTACTAGGCGATACATAAAAACGGCTTAATATAACAAATATGGGGATAAATTGGACGATCACCCGGATATAACCGAACCTTATATAAAGGCACCTAAATACGCTAACTACAACGGGCCCTTCCTAACAGGCCATACAGGGTACGCAGCAGTACCGAAAAGAAAAAGGGGATAAATATTAATCCTTACGAAAAAAACAGCTTTAAGCGATACGCAAGGCAGGAGCGAAACGGTATAGGGATTTAGCCGCCGCTACCGAAAATCAAGCCAGAACTAAAACCAAAGCTCAGGCAGAAGCCAAGGCACAGCTAAACGCGGAATCGTCAGGACAAGACGACCAACCCGGCCCCGAGCCCGACTTAACAACAGGAACCCAAACCCCGGACGACCAGATTCCGAAAGGCAAAAAGCAAGGAAGAAGCCAGGGCCCTAAAGGGACGAAACCTAACCATACCCCAGCGGAAAATACAAAAAAACTCGATACATATTACCCCTAGCTCTACTCCCAGCAAAGAAAAGGGCGTAGCGGTTAATAACACTAAGATAACAGATGCTACCGCTAATAAGCGAAAAACCCGTAAGGCAGCGACAAACGCCAAAGCGAATTAGAATACGGCAGTCTCCAACGTCGAATAACAGGACACCGACGGGACCAAATAAGCGCCGGGCAAAAACGGCGGTAAGGACGGTTACGACAAAAAAAGCAAAAGCTCCTAATAACATAGTACAATACACAAAAGAACCTACCGGCACATATCACGGTACTCGAAATTTGCTAGGAAAAAGGAATAAATATAATACAGGTCTAAAAGCCATAAATCGGAAAGGAAACAACTACATAAAACCACCCGGGATATAAATCGTACGCGCTTATAAACGACTGGACAAATTTGAACGACGAGCCCCGAATAATAACGTACATACGGAAAGGCAAACGGTTAAGCGCCTAACAAAAGAGACCGTTCTGCTCTAAAAACATCAACTACCTAAAAGTAAACGGATATTTTATACTTAACCTATACAGGAAACCATACAGAAACGAAGCGCTGGATTTCGTACTAGGATTACAGATACCACCAAATAGCATTATTGGGGGTAACTGGAACGTATGGCACCTTATTTTCGAACCTGGAGTTATCGCAAAAGGTAAAGGCGCGGTCGTCGTATAATGGATAACAAATAATAGACTTTCATATACTGGGGTCCCTGGCTAATTAACCCATAGGGTAGGCCACGTACTAAACCTGGTCTTTTCCGACGTACCGTTTGCCGAAACGACGGTATCGGCAGAAATGAAATCTGGATCAAACTACGAAATATTATTAACGACCGTACCAGGCAGGGGAACAAAAGCGTTGGACCAGTTCCGGTACAAAGTGGCGAAAAACGATATCGAAAAATTTGTAAGGCTAGTTTGTTTGTTTGTTTGTTTGTTTGTTTGTAGTATTTAACGCTAGAGGAAAGCCGCGTAACGGCTTATCCCAGAGCCTCCCCTAGGGCATATAGGCGTGCTAAGCTAGGTGAAGCTATCTAACTAACTTACTTATCTACAAATATAAACCCATTTAGCAGTTCTTGTCCGTAGACGCGTCGCCGTTTCCAGGGCATCAAGCTATATCCTCCCTCCTCCGTGTAAGGGTAATACCTAGCCTTTTTCGCCCCTATAGTACGGATTTTCGGGACCTAAGTCCAGATCGTAACCGTAATGGCTTTGCCAAGTTGTCGGCTGTACGCCACGGACCACGCGTTTAAACGTATTAATATATGTAATCAAAATCCCTTTTTTTAACTCCTTAATCCTTTTAAATGCGGCTTTTTAAACTCCTTAACTCCTTATTTAAAAATAAAGAAAAGAATAAATAAATATAATTCTCAGGGCTTTAAACGGCTTCTAATATTATAAGATAATCGTTCCCGTACTCCGTATACAGATGTCTCCATAAAACCCTGTAATCCCGATATAATTTCCGAAAGCAACTGGGTTGCTTATAAGTTCCGCTAAATAACGGGCTTTTTCCCTAAGCCCTTAAGAACGTTTCTTTAGTTTAAATGGCCAGTCTTTAAAAAAGACGGCCGCCTTTTTACAATAAACCAGGTATTCAGGTACTTTAAGCTTGCCGCAAATACAATACAGCTCGGCATTTTCGTGCTTGAACTTCCGGTAATACCAGGCAAAGTCTTCATACCCCGTACGGAACGTTAAATAGTGATATAAGGCCGGTCTCGTTAGGTATTCCAGCTTATCGGGATAACATAAATAATATTTTAGATTCTAACCCCTATAACGCTGTAAGAGCTTAGCGGAGGTTACCTTCCACCACATTTTTCGTTACGCCTTATTTCGTAACCTTACCCTGGACTTGATCCCGTAAGCCGTAGCTATGTAATCGCTATCGACGTCCCTTTACTTTAAGCCCGCCTTTGCTAGCTTATCGGCCAGCTCGTTTTCTTTTACGCCATAATATCCTAGGTACCAGCGCACCCCGACGTTATGCGTATCCGCTGCTACTTAAAACTTTAAGTAGGCCTATTAAAAGGATATGATGGCATTTGCCCTAACCACTTAAATCGCTTCCGTATTATTTAAGCAAACTTATATTCGCTTCCGACTAATCTTCGGTAGTCTCGTAATTATATACTTTAATCCTTTTTAAGCTTTTATTATTTCCGTATCGAAGATAGTGGAATATGGGTTAAAACGTCCGCGTTCCGTGCCAAGAAATCGTTTATTTTGGTAAACCGTAAAGTCATAGCCGACTTCCGTTTTGTCTTACGAACCGTCCGAAAAAACGATAACGTCATCCGGCGGCAAAGCCGCATACCAAGTTTCGAAAGCTTTGGTAGCCTTTTCCTTAGTAAATCCTTATATAAGGTCCTTCTTTAAACCAGGTGGATATTTAAAAAGTATCAGGAAAGGTTATTATATTAATGGCAGCATCTTTGCCGTTACTTATACCTTGGTTTTAAAGTTTTAAAAGCCCCTTATTCCGGGCCTTTTAGTAATCTTAACTAGTTCGGTTCTTTTAACTAAAAGGTACTTTTTATTTACCGTACGTAACCTGTAAGAAAATCTCCATAATACAAAATTCAGGGTTATTTAAGTTGTCGGCAATCCCGAATCTCGGTAAAGTACATACGTTAACGTCGTTCTCCAAACCGGTAAGGTGGTTTTGGCCGCCAAGGTAAGAACTCGTTAAATTTCTTTAACGTGCTAACCTACCCTAGCGCTAACTTCGTTTTTTTTAAATTATGTTTTGCCTTCCGGGGGCTTAATACGTCCCTTATACCATGCTTCCGTACCGTAAAGCGCCGTAAGAATAACGTACGTAATTACGGCCTTCCGTAGGCTAAACGCCGGCGGGCCGTATTTCGTATTAGCTAGGTACCGAATATGTTGTACAAGCTGTATCGCCTTACCAGCTTTCTTAAAAACGTATCGTTTGAATGTAAGTTTTCTGTCGAACCAAACTTTAAGTTATTTAAATACCGGCATTTTGCCGTTGCCTTCCGGCTCCTTTACCGGGCGAATTATGAAATTATCGTTAACTACCACCGGTAGGTTATGTACTTTTCGTACTTTGGTAATATGTAGTAGTTCGCATTTTTCGGGAACGAAGTAAACCCGGTTTTCCTTACCCCATTATAGCACCTATTATACGTCCCGGGCCAGAAGTTTAGCGTTTTTGTTAAGTAACCTGGACGTCCTATATAAACATAGATCGTTTGCATAACCGAATCTTAAGTCCCGATTTTATTATAACAACTCCGCGAAATAAAGCATGTAAAGGATCGGGGAAAGTAGGGAGCCTTACGGCATGCCATACCGGACCCGGCTGTATCCCGTAGTTTTTGACTTTAGCCGCATCCATACTTACTTATCCGACAAAAAGGAATCCGTAAAACGGAATACCGATAACGGCCAGCCTTATCGCTTTATCCTTTCCAGTAAGCGTCTTTTTAGTAGGGCGTCGAACGTTCCTTATACGTTTATTATAACCATGGAAATCTTTCGTCCGTTAACTAGTACCTGTTTTGTATCGTATACAAAAAAAGCCACTAGATCCATCGCCGAACGTTTGGGCAGCGCCCCGCCGTATTATGGGCTAAGAATGTTATTTATTAAGGCTATCCACCCTAGTCTTTTTATTATTAGCCTTTCTAGTCCTTTGCCGAGATAGGAGAAAAGGGTAATTAATTACCAAGACCTTAATAAGTCCTTATTTCTTTTCCCTGCCTTAGGTATTATCGATACTTTTACGTTCCGCCAGGTTATCGGAAAGTACGTAAGCCGTAAAGCGTTTTTAAAAATGTCTTTAATAAATTATTTAACCGTATTCCAGCTAGCTTTTAGCAGCCTAACCGTGATGCCGTCCGTTCCGGGAAAGGTGCTAGATACCCTTATAATATGGGTTTCGACTTCCTCTAATGTTGCCGTATTGTTTTAAGGGAGCCGACCATTCCGTTAATCCATATTTTCCAGGGGATTAAAGTTTAGGTTATCGTCTGCCGAAAAACGCTTTAGGATTTTTGTCCGTAAAGCTTTTGCCTTACCCAAGTTGTCTTTTATCACCTTATTCCTTACCCGTAAAAGTGGGAACTTTAGTTAGAACCCGAGTTTATATTAGCTGATAATTTTGTAAAGCTTGTCGTTCGTAATAGCTGCTTTAATAACGCCCCGCCAGTAATCCTTTTTGGCCTTACGGATTACCGATAGAAAGTACCGATATTCATCCGTATAGCTTTAATCTGTACGTTATTTATACGTTTCCGAATCTTTATATACGCGGTAAGCCTTCTGATATTTTTCCGTCTACCATAACGCCTTATAACCCCGGTCTTTCGCCGGCTTGCCTATTATTTCTATCGCTAATTAAAAAACCGAAATAACCGCTTGGATTCGAAAGTCCAGCTCCTCCGGCGAGGTTACCCGTCCTATATCCGGTAACGAAACTGCATCCGTTGTAACCAGGTCCGCGAACCTTTCCAGGTCTAGCTCCGAAACCCGTAATCGGTACTGTTCCCATTTTTCCCTACCCCTTCCTAGGATGGTTGATAATAAAGTAAAATAATCCGAGCCGAAATTAAGATCTCGTAAATTGCGATTTTTACGTAAAAGATATTAAAGAAAATTAGATTTAGTACGTGCCCCGCCCGATAGGTAGGTTCGCCTGGTATGCCTGTATAAACCATCCCGCTAATAATAAGCCAGTATACGATGTCCTTACCTTTATTTCTTTTTTCGATCCTTAATTCGAAATATGGATATTATACGTTTTAATCACCTTTTATTAGATAGTTATTCGGTGGCGCCAGGCTGGTAACGTAATCGATCGTGTCGTCCGTACGTAATTCGCGGTATACGTTAAGCATAAAGAACCTATTTACATCTAGTTATAATAAGTCCCGTAAATAAACCGGCCGTCGCTATTGTACTGTTAGGTAACATCCTTTCCTTATGTAGGTTATTATTTTAGGCCGCTCCTTTTTTTTGTCCAGTTGTCCACCGGCGCGTATAAATTAAATCCCGGGTGGTTTTGCGTTTTCGTATCGCCCCTTGCCTAGGGCTTTAAACTTGGACCATATTTATACCCCGAGCCTAGCAAAGCTTTAATAGGGTGATATATGGCGTTAAGGTATTACGTATGTTATACCAGGCTACGCGTAGATCGCGTGGCCTTAGGGGTACGTTATTATCCGTACGGCGTTTGCTGCGCCTTTTACCCTATTTATTTCTAGATATCATACGAAGTGGTTAAAGTTGGTGTTTAAGACCTTATCTTTTGCGGCCGGGTATATACGTGAGCTGTATTTCTGATTAACGTTTGTTGTCGTTATATTCCGTATCCTAGGGCGAGGTAAGCTATCTTCCGATGTTATTATAATGGACATTTCGACGTCGCCTTCCTGGTCCGCTATCCCGGATACCGTAATAGCCCCTAATTCTGAGCTGCCCGTATTTAAGGGCATATAAGTAGGCCTGGACCTTATAAAGGCCGCTTTACTTCGGGTCCTCTTCTTACCATTAGTTACCTGGCTTGGTTATGGTTTATTAGGCCCTTCTGCCGAAGGTTAAGATAATTTCCCGTCCTCCGAAGCCGGTTTCGGCTCCGACCGAGCATTTTTTTCTTTGTATCTTTTAGCCCCCGCCTTTCGGACGTTCCTAAGCTTATTTTTCGTAAGCCGTATTAACTACCTTTTAACCCGTTTGGGGGTAGCTATACAGTTTTTATGTCCCGCCGGAAAAGGGCCCCGGCAGTTCGTGCATCTAAAGGGCCGGGTATATTCGCCCTCTGGGTACTAATCCAACCTGTCCTTATAATTATTGTACCGTGTTACCCGTTAATACCGTCCCTTAAAATAATACCCCTGGTATCCTAGGTTATGTAATTTAGCTACCGGCTTTTTCATTATCGGCCTGGATTGATTATTAATATCAAAAAGTCTAAAAGATCTAACCGGAATTAAGAAAAATATTATCCATATTTCACGGCCGGTGGCAGGGTCTGGCCCGTATCTTGACGGCTTGCAGCTTACAGGCCGTTACTTAGTTTATACGTAGACCTCATCATATATAACGTCCTGCGTATTAATAACGCGTCCCGGGTTAATATAGTCTGGGAAGGTATATGGTATATTCGGCGCTACGTAAGTATACCACTGTTCCGACACCTGAATATCGTCGGCATTCGTAATTCTGCCTAGGCGTTATTTCGCTTCCGGTTTAAAGAGTTTATCCCGGATTTATCTACTAATTAATCTAATAAACCAGCTTATATTCGTAACCGAAATACTTGGGATATCTGGCAGTTATAATCCCAAGTCCTCGAATTCCCTATAAATAGCAGCTTTTAAGGTAAAAGGCTACTTTTTATAAACCCGTCGTTTTTCGTTTAAGCGAATTAAAATCCTATTATTTTTCTTAATAAAGGCCCAGGATATGGTAAAGCCAGTTTTGGCGGTAAACGTCTTAACGATTTTTATACCGCCGTTCGGGTTCGAACTAAGTCCCGATTTGGCAACGTTAACTTATAAAACTTGTTTGGACGATTGGTATACGGCTTTTTCTTCCGAACTGGTTAGTTGCAAGCTTAGCAGCCGAATAGGAGCATATAACGCGCCGTTAAAGGTCGAAAAGACCGCCGTATTAAGGTAGCCGACGAACATCTTAATAATAGATTTCGCCTACGCTTTATGGTCGGCCTGATAATCACCGTTATAATACCTAACGAACGAATTTAAACATCCCGCTAGGTTTTCGATAACCTGCTTTTTGACCTGTACTTAGCGTTCTATTTTATCAAGTCGGAAGGTAACTGCCGAAGTCGCAATATCGGGTTGGGGTTTATTAGCGGCCTTTCCGTTGGTATGGTTTATTAACGAAGGAACCTGGATATTAACAGGCTTCTTCCTTTTGTTCTGCTATAATTATATGAGATTCGAAGGTATAAATGGCTTAGGTTGCTGAGTATACTGAGCCGTATCGTCAGCTTCCCTAATGGGTTGCTATGGTATAATAAGGACCTCCATTTCGTCGATTGCTAGCTGTTCCTATAAGGAAACGAGCCAGCGATTACGAGATTTTGGCCTTGGTGTTTTTGATTTAACTAGTGGCAGGGTTGCCAAGAGTGCCAAGAGTTAAGAAAAAGAGTGTAATGCACGCTTAAACACTAACAGCTCCAAGCGCACGGATGATAATTAGAAGAAAAGATGTAAGAACGTGGGTGAGCTGGCGAAGTATACCTATAACGTCCCCTACTTTAGCGAACTCGAAGATATACCGTTAAAAGCCGCGAAAAGTTAGAACGTCCGCCTCGACCTCCAGTATGTCGCGACGCTTATCCCGCAAGGACGTGGGTAAGCTGGCGAAGTACACCTATAATATCCCCTATTTTAGCGAACTCGAAGATATACCGTTAGAAGCCGCGAAAAATTACAACGTCCGCCTCGACCTTTAGTATGCCCTACCTGTCAGATAAGTATCGCAATAAGTGCGCACTTATCAATACAGTCTTTTGGTGCAGTGGCTACGCAACACTACCCATCAGCGACCGCAACCCCGCCTCGAAGCCGAACGCGTTTTTTGCTATCCGTTCCGATCAGGACCGGCCGGGTTTCGTTTCCTGATCTTTGGCCTAATATCGCGATTATTATTATTATCAAACAAGCGCCGTTTGCTTCCAACGCGCGATTTTATGACCTCGACAGGGACTGCTACCTCGGCTCCATTTTCCGATATATTATCCATAGCGTCGGGCTGCGTATTATCGCCTTTTGGTGATGCCGGCGATTCCGGTGACGATATAAGAGTAAACGAATTATGCGAATGTGGGTACGGTGACGAGGGCGGCTTTGGTAAATCGGAAACATTAGGGAATTATGGGCTTTGGGCCGACGTTATAAATAAGGGCGATAAGGCGGGCTCCTGATCAGGACGATCTGATATGTCGCGAATTACGCGTACGGGTACGGGCGTCGCGATAACCGGGGTCGCGATTCCGAGTCGCGAAGGCGTATGGACCGTATTGTAACGAACCTGTCATACATCCACCTGGAAGTATGAGCAGTATCCGAAATGGGGTCTTGATTTGCAGGTAACAATAGGGCGAGGAATGATTCATTAGGGGTCTTGTTCGTTAAAGAGATTTAAAGACTCTTTCCTCAATTAGAGAACGGTGCAGTTACCTCTAGTTGAAAGCTTAGATTAATAGCTAAAGAGCGAAACTAAATAAGTGCTATCTACATGGGAAACCGGGTCACATATATCCTCATTCCTTAAAATGAGTATGTCGTGGATCTGTATGATCTGTATGATCTGGTTCCCAGATCATCCAGATCAACCAGATCACCTTAAAAGCCAAATCTTCTCTGCCCGGAGTTTAGCCGTGGCAGGTTCGCACTAGGCCACAAAGGTAGGTCTCCTCGAAACAGGAACCCCTGTTCCTGTAACACTATTTCCCCTCTCCAAGAATCTTTGTCCCAAAGATAAGAACCGCAGGTTGGCCACCTTATTGTATTAAAGAGCTCCCAAGTTTGTCCAGCTGACTTTATTATGACAGGTTGCATTCGGAAAGAAAAGAAAAAGCCTCGCTTAAATTAACGTGATTCCCGTAACACTTGCGCTAATTCAATTAAGAAATTCGGTATTAAAGCTTTTCCTTGTTCCAACTGCACTCGACTGGGAGAAACCGATTGTTACTACGTACCCGAATACGTAAGTTGTGGTTGCTGTATTCGTCGGCAGCGTCCATCTTGTAACGTTTTCGTTATGAACTCGCTTCAAAAAATGAATAAAACGCAAAAGCGTCTGCTGCAGGAGCAGCGTGAAACTAAGGACAACTTTCTAGCGTTTCAGGAGTCTGCAAAAAGGGAATAAAAGGCGGTGGAAAAAAGGCTAGTCGAACTGCGGCGTTAACAAGATAAGAAATCGCGGGAATTTGTTGGAAGATTAAGGCGGTTACGTCTCCAACAGGATCTTCTCAAAAAAAGAGCGTTAAAGATGTTAAAGGAAGGTTTAGAATTAGATCAATTGGAAGAACGGGAAAGAATAGAAGAAGAACGGCGACAGGTGGAAGTAAAGCAGGCGCAGCTTGCTTCCGAAATAGACGCCATGGCGGAGGCGTCTACTTCCTTCGATTGGAACGCCGTAAGGTTGGATTTAAGTAGGGGACCTTTGTCGCCTACGACTTTAGCTACGCTAGAGACGGTCGGTCAGGATTCTGCCGGTAGAACGTCTCAACCAGGTCCATCGCATTCGTCAGATGGTTAAATAGTTCCCAAGTGTTTTCTTCGTATAAGTATCCTTCCTATTTAACTAGGTACTAGATCTTGTTTTTAACCATTCTGGAGTTCAGTATTCTTTCGACTTCGTACTTATCATCATCCTTTTCGACTTCCAAACTTGTTTTTAGCGGGGCGTTCTTAAGTGCTGGTTCAAGTAAGGAAATGTGAAAAACAGAGTATATTTTTATTATCTTAGGTAATAACAATCGGTAGTTGGTTTTGGAAATAACTTCATCAATCTTAAACGGGCCAAGTTTCTTAAAATCAAGCTTGTTGCTAGGCCTTTTGGTCTTAATTTGTAAGATGTTCGACGTTACGTTTTGTCTTTAACGTAGCAAGTAGACCTTATCTCCTTTCGTTAAAATTAGTCCCTTAATTCTCTTTTTGTTATAGTACTGGGCCATTCTTTGCTGGAGAAAACGCAGCTCGGTTTATAGGCGGGATTGTATTATCTTAATTTTAATCACCATTGTTTCCGCTCGGGGAGCTATGGTGGTAACCGCAGGAATCTTATGTATTAATTGCTCTGGTCGTTAAGTTATTACTTTGTATCCGTACATAGCTGTATGGGGGGATATGCCCATGTCTTCGTTAATAAACGTATTATAAGCTATTTGTACCAATAATAGCAGCTTTACCTAGTTATCTTGCTGGTAGTTAATATAGCTTCGAAGGTACTGTTCCAAGGTCTGGTTCAGTCGTTCCGTCTGACCGTTTGTTTAAGGGTGATAAGCTGTCGAGAACTTGAGCTTAGCGCCTATTTATTTAAAAAAGCTGGTACCAAATTTAGACGTAAAAAGCTTATCTCGATCAAAAATGATCTTTTCTGGTATTCCGTATTTATCAAGGTAATGTTGGATAAATACATAGGCCAGTTGTTCTACCGTCGCGGTTCCTTTAAAAGGTAAGAAGTACCCATATTTAATGAGTCTGTCAACGATCACCCAGACTCCGTCGTATTCGACTCCGGTAATTAGGTCTTTAAATAAAGGAAGGCTGGTGATAAAATCCCAAGCTATGGTGTTCCATACCTTGTTAAGAATGTTAATAGGTTGCAACAGCCCATAGGGTTTATGGCGTTCTGCTTTGGCCTTGTTGCAGATATTGCAATTCTTAATAACCTTCTTGACTACTCGGCGCAGTTCTGGGAAGTCGTACTTCTCCTATAATTATCGGGTGGTTTTGAAAATTCCTTGATATCCATGTAATAAATTTTCGTGGAATTTTTTCATAAATTGTTCCTGTCGGTTCCTGGGAACATAAATTTTGCCATGGTACAATAGCTGGCTTTTTGGCTATCCTTTCAGCTGTTAAATCTCTTTTTTTTCATTTGTGTCGTAAGAACTTCGAAACCTTATCAAAAGTTTTAGGGTTAGTTTCTTTAGGATTTCGCATAATCGTACAGTGCCATCCTTGTTGTACCGTAACATCTGCATGCTTTATTTGGGAACTTTCGGATTATAATCGCCTTTACGATTGAGAATGTCCGCCTGGATGTTTTCCTTTCTTTTGATATGATGTATCCTAAAGTTAAATCTTAACAGGAAAATCATTTAAGTCTCGTATCGTTTATTTAATTCCTGCGTTTTCATAAACCGGGTAAGTGTAACGAACCTGTCATACATCCACCTGGAAGTATGAGCAGTATCCGAAATGGGGTCTTGATTTGCAGGTAACAATAGGGCGAGGAATGATCCACTAAGGGTCTTGTTCGTTAAAGAGGTTTAAAGACTCTTCCCTCAATTAGAGAACGGTGTGGTTGCCTCTAGTTGAGAGCTTAGATTGATAGCTAAGGAACGGAATTAAGTAGGTGCTATCCATAAGGGAAACTTGGTTCATATATATCCTTCTCATCTCCTTGAGGTCCC
>QJNU01000323.1:0-82986 GCA_004154915.1 Monosporascus ibericus
TTTTTTTTTTTTTTTTTTTTTTTTTTTTTTTAGATATATATTAAGTAATTATTAACTTAATTAAATATCTTTATTTATCGGAATAAAATTTGCAATTCGTTTTTTATAACGTAAAAAAAAACGTTTTTAAAGTTTTTAATATTATTAGCGAAGGTAATTTTTTTTTAAAAATTATACGTTTCGAATAACGATAATTCTATTCGTTAATAAGTTTCAAACTTCGTAAATATTTGTTAATTAGTAACCGATAAAAAGATTAATCTATATTTTAGGATTTAACTTTTAAAGCCTTTTTTTATAGCGGTAATCGTTATAACGTAAGCTATATAACCGTAAGTACGTAAATAAAATTTTTAAAGCTTTCGATTAAATATTATAACGCCGTTTTTATACGTTAGGTAAATATAGTCAATTTTATATGGAATTTGTAAAAAAAGAAAATATTTAAGAGTACGGTTATATAAATATATTACCGCTTTAAAAATATATACGATTAGGAACGTTAATAATTTAACGCCATTTTATATCGTAATTGCTTTTTTTTTAATCATATTTTTTAAACGTTTTATACCCCTGTTTTGGGCCTGGGTATATAATGCTAAGAGCTTAAGTTTGATATTAAAAGGAAGCGATTAAAGCATATTTTAAAATTAATAACTTTTTAAGATTTCGTTATCGTATTCGATTATTTATGAAAAGACCTTATTTTAGTTCTTTAGGATTTTTAAAAGGTATCGAAATATTATAATTAATATATTTTGTTTTCGGTTTTTTAAGTAAATATTTTAAATAAAGCTTAAATATTTATCGGTAGCGAATATAACTTATTTATATTTTTAAGGTCTTTTTCGAAATTATTGAAATCGACGGCGATTTTCTAGCCTAATCGGGATATTCTTTTTCGAAGTTTGTAACGTATTTATCTTTTCGCTTTCGCTTTGTTATATGCTTAACATTTAATTATTATAAAATCTTTTAATCGGATTCCTTTAATATGGGATTATAATTAGGCGATTATTTTAGGGCCTGAATAGTTTAGGCGTAAGTGCTATATAATATCGTTATTTGTACGTAATAATTTTTTCGTCCATAAGTTAACGTTTCGTTTATAAGTTATAAAGGTTATATAAAAAATAATTGCGTTAATATTTTCGATAACGAATTAATTAAATTTATTTGTTAACGTAATTATAACTTGATTATATTTATTTCGAATGCAATTATTAATTTTTTGGATATCTTATTAATAACCTTTTTTCCGGAGCTATCGAAATGATATTAAATTATATGCGAATTTTTCGTAATAAGTTATATCATAAAGCCGTAACGCTTTCGTACCGTTAAAGCTTTAAAGTAATATATTAACCTTTCCGTACCTTTTAACTAGGACAAAGTTGTTATTTACGTATATTTCGTTACTTTATACGGTTGGTTTAAAATTTAGGAATTTGCCAATAAGGTTAAAAATATATATTATAAACCTTAAATCCAGGATAAATAAATTCTTTAAGGGGTAAGATAAAACGTTTATAGTGTTACGTTAATTAATAATCAGGAAGTACGTTAAGATTTGTTTTAAAAATCTTTTTTTAAAATTAATTTGTTTTTGTAATTAACCTTTTTATAATTTTCGATAAGCGGTTAATCTTTTTTTTTAAGGATTAATTGGTAATTATTCGGTTTCGAACGAATAGTTTTAAACTTTCGTTAAATCGAAAAATTTTTAGAGTTTTATTCGGGAATATATAAAAGTATTAAGTTAGCTTATAATAGCTACTTAAGCATGCTTTATATCGTATGCCTTATGTATTTAACTTTTAACGCTTCCGCTTATTAACGCTTCGGTTTGCATGGAAATTTCCATAATTACCTCGCTTTGGCGCTCGTACCGGAATTCTTTTTCGTAGCTGAAAGTTAATGGGCTTGGTTTTTTCCTGATCGGGGTTATCCTGATTAATAAGATCTGCGGGAGTCCCGTAAAACGTAGGAAACGTTACCTTAACGTTTTTCGATATAAATGGTTGATAAGTTATAACCCAATGGTTTAAAAGGTTAGCTGTTACCTTTTAGTAATTAATTGTACCATTGTCGATCTCTGCTTTTTTTATTATCTGGAAGGTTGTTATCCAGGTTTTTACGATGGGAGCTAAAGCTGTATATAGGTCGTTAACCTATATAATCGTTATATTCGTTTCTGGGATATTATGTCGCTGCCCTTAGACCATGATCTCTTGCCATCTTACGATTTATTCGTTTAACTTCTTGCTAGACTTTAAGGCTTACTTTACCTTTTCGCGGTACTTTCGTTAAGTGTTAATTAATAGCTTGCCGTTATATACCTTACCGAATTTAGCCAACTTGGCGTACCATTTTCGTAGGTTCTTCCCTGAAAGAAAACTTGTTTCTTTAATTGTTGGAGATATAGATTCCAAAACCTATTTCGTAAGGTCGTTAATACCCTTACGGAAAGTATCGTACTTCCGATTTTTGTAAATGTATGCTGTAAATTCCTAATTGTAAGTTTGTTTATTTTCGGTCGTTATCTTAAGGACGTTTATAGGATAACCTGTAAGGTCGACGTCTTCGAATATATTATCGGAGGCTGGGGTATTGTTTCGCGTTTAAGGACGAATTTATTTTTTCGGATATAAGGTTATATCGGGTTTTATAAGTTTAACAGGTTACGAACGTAATTAATTAGGATCGATAAAGTCCTAAATATTAAGCGCGTACGCCTTAAATTAAAATTCGCCTTTAAAACGGTCCCAGTTTTTAAGTCCCTAATAAATGATTTAGGATACCGACTATACGGTCGCCATTATTATTATTAAAGTATATTAATGATTTTTACTGATATATAGTCTATATCGTCTTAGTAGTAACTGATCAGTTAATATTTACGCGAATTAAGTAAATAAGACTTTTAATTGTCAGATATAGGGGATATGAATTATGTTGTTATATTATGCTAGATACGTGTGCTGTTGTACGCGTACAGCGTTAAGTAGCTTAGCCACGGAACATGTATGTGTCAGATAAGTAGCGCAATAAGTGCGCTCTTATAAATACAGTCTTTTGGTGCAGTGGCTACGCAACAATTAAGAGTCTCAGACACGCTCCACTAAGTGGAGTTCTACCGTCGCAGCTAATTAGCGCGCATGCAAATGCGGCCCTGCACCTGACCACCTATCCAAAGATTGGGAGTTCGAGTCGTGGAAAGAGCAATTATAACACTGGGCGTAGATGACAATCTTGCACTATGACTGAACCAGCTGTTGCCTCCAGAGTACCGGCGCTAACTACTGAGGGGGTGTGTCAGATAAGTAGCGCAATAAGTGCGCACTTATAAATACAGTCTTTTGGTGCAGTGGCTACGCAACAGTATGGGCCGATCAGTAGGTGACCTTTCCGTATATGGGGTGCGCTACGCACCCCCCAGCTAGCTGACAAATATACTCCTTTAACCTCTTAAAATCTTTACGGCATTAATTGTCATACTTTATTACTTTTTAAAGCTATAGCTATTTATTCTACCTTTGATCTAGCGATTAAATCCTCCCACTTAATTAATTTTTCGTTTAAAATAACTCTTAAAAGTTTGTTTCATTAATTTAAGATTTTTATAATATTTATTAATTTTAATTATATTTTTAAAATATTTAAAAAGTTTTTTATAATACGGTTATAATTAATTCATTAATTAATATGGTATTTATAAGTAACGTCTCACACATATGAGCGAGACACACATATAAGCGAGACATTTTTTTAGCCATTTTAACTACGTATCTTTAATCGTCCATTTCTTAACACCAATATTATGGAACGCCTTACAAAAAAAACAAGAATGAACCTAGCCTTTCAGGCTAAAAAACGAAATCTAAAACTTAATTACAAAAAGCTTAGTTTTATTTATGAAGTTTTATATTTTACCTTAGTATACCGTTCTAACGGTAGATGCGCCCGAACCGATATTATCCTTCCTTTGTAGAAATTGACGCCGACCGAAGAAAACTCGATTATCGACCGAATCCTCGACCTAGATATACGAACGTTTTCTGTCCGGTTTTAATACGTTAAAGATATAGCTAATATATTGCTTACCAAGCGCGTTACGGAACGCGTCGGAGTTAACTAGGCGTCGAACTTTGTACGACGGCAAAAAAACTTTAAACGCGTTTAAATCGGAAGATCGATTATTAACGGATCCTATGCGAAAATCTAGAAACATTTCGTAAATAGTTCGAACTTGTTCGAGTTATTATCGCAAAATACGGTATCGCAAAAGAAGATATTTATAACTTCGACGAAACTGGGTTTTTAATAAGACTTTTTATAATAACGGGTATGGTAATTACCAATTTCGAAAAACGTAAAAGATTTAACTAAATGTAATAAAAGAATAAAGAATAAGTTATAATTATTTAAGTTGTTAATTTTTAAAATTAAGCTACACGGTTATTTATTATTATGGCGGGGAAAAATTACCTCAAGTCCTAATATCGCGATAACTTATTTTTAATAGCCGATTAAAAGGTTATATTAAATAATAATAGCTGGATAACAAATAAATTAGGTTTAAAATGGATTTAACATTTTGATAAACATATTCGTACGCGTACGATCGGTTCGAAACGTTTTTTTATCTTTAACGGTTACGAAAGTTACTATTTGATAAAATTCGAAAAATATACGCTAACTATAATATTATTACGTTTTATATACCCGCCCATTTTTTGTATCGGTTTTAACTTTTTAACGTATTTTATTTTTTTTATTTTAAAACGCGTTTATTTACGGTATATCGACAATTTAATACGACGTTAGTATACCCACATTATAAAAAAAGATTTTCTCGCCGGTTTTTACAATATGTTTTAAGCTATTATAACGTCCGATAATATTAAATCCGGATTCGCAAAAACTAGACTTATTTTGTTCGATTTTAATAACGTTCTTTCCGAATTAAACGTTCCTTCGGTTATACCTATACCGACGATTTCGCCGCTTACTTTTACCGGTTTTATTTTTTCCCCTTCCGCAAAAACCCTTAAAAATATTCGCGAAGTAACGAAACAAAAACGTTACTTAAAAAAAAAATCAGAAATTACCAGGGTAGCTCGCCGATAAGAATAATCGAATCGGTTAATATTTTAACGAAAAGTAACTTATTATTTTTATACGAAATTACTTTTCTTTAAGAAGAAAACGTTTAATTGCGCGAAACGAACCATATTTTGAACAAACGTCGAAAAACTAAAAATAAACGTTTTAAGAAAAAGAAATATTTATTATATAAAAGGGATAAGCTTTTTCGGCCGAAAAAGAAAAAGATGGTAAAAAATGCAGTTAATAGCGGCTGGAGGTAATCGTCGCAAGAGGGTTAAAACGAAGGAACGGAAGTGTGGCGTTTGCGGCAAGCCCGGATATAATGCGCGTACTTATAAAAAAGCTGTAAATACGTTTAGCGAAAAAGAATCCGATTAATTTGAATTAATTTAGTATGTTATGGTTATGTTATTTAAATTTGTTGTTATGGAATGCTAAAAAGTGTCTCGCTCATATGTGTGGAACGTTATATAATTTACTTTACTTAAATCTCTTTTTATTTCTTTTTATAATTAATAATTATATATATTTCCGTATTATAACTTTATTTAATTACGTACCATATTAACATTAATTAATCGTATAATTTATTAGTTATCGTATTATATATTTAACAGGTTTTTATTAAAATCATCTTTTAAATTTTAAATTAAACGAAAATTAAATAAGGTTTTTTTAACATCTTATATGAAAGATAATAATTTCGCTTCGATTATAAAAGTATTTATTATATTTTATTTATTTGCACCTCATTTTATTATCTATCGCATAGTTTTATTATATAAATTTAGAAACTTTTTTAACTAATAATATTATTCTTTTAATAAAATATCATTTTCAATATTTATTAAATTCTTATTACCGCATTATAACCTTAACGTTTTAATTCCGATTTAGTATAATATAACTCGGTTAACTATTTTATACAAGGTTAATATGTATTGAAGCCTTATTTTCTAAGCTCAGCTAAACACACACAAAATCATTCCACGATATAATTTCTACAATAGATAATATACTTAATATCTTCGAACATGATAACTGATTAATGGTTTTCACGGTTAGGATAGATTGCATACCTTAATCCTATGAAGCCTTACTTTAAAGCCGACTGATACGTAGTTACCAACAAGTTTCAACTTTGATAAACTATTCGCCTGCTAGCTTTACGGTTCAGCAGGGTTAATATAACTTGAGAGATATTAAGCTTTACGGAATAAACCTTAACTGCGTATACAGGTTTTAATCGTTCCCACGGCTAAAAGAAAGATGTTAATACGATAAATAAGTAAAGAATACTTGGCACTAAATTATCTTTCGAATTTCTGTTAATTATCGAAATATTATACCGCGTAATTTTAAATATACGATACCTGTAATTCGTAACGATAGGATTTCCCTAGAAATTATCTTATTTCCGGTATATAATTCCTATAAAGTTACCGGACGAACTAAAACTATTACTACTGTTGTCGATCTATAAAATCTTTTCTCCAAAAAAATTAATATCGATTTTTAATTTTCGGATACGATTTAATTTTCGAAAATAACGATTATCGATTTTTGGAAATAATTATGCCGGCAAATATAAG
This sequence comes from Monosporascus ibericus, assembly GCA_004154915.1. Lineage (NCBI taxonomy): Eukaryota > Fungi > Ascomycota > Sordariomycetes > Xylariales > Monosporascus > Monosporascus ibericus. The sequence continues at coordinate 6,702 of QJNU01000323.1, forward strand.
AATTATATAGTAATTATTAGCGAAATTAAAGAGGGAAAATAATAACGGGCTTTAGAACTTCAAAGTCTAGAAGTTGAAAAGATGTAAGCTGGAAAGTTACAAGCGATAATTTGCTCGGCGGCTCCGAATTACAAAAAATCTCTAAAATACGGACAAAATTCGACGTAGATAGGAGCAACAAGAGGGATAGGTTTAGTGAAGCCTAGGAATTAAGGTAGCAATCTATCATTTTATCCAATTATGCCTACACGGTTACGCCTCCTTTAGGGAGAATTAAAACGTTATAATTAATATATTTTACTTTCAGTTTTTAACGCAAATATTTTAAATAAAGCTTAAATATTTATCGGTAATAAAGATAACGTATTTATATTCTTTTAGATTTCTTTTCTAAATTAATAAAGTCGCCAGTGATTCTTTATCTTAATCGGGATACTATTTTTTAAAATTCGTAACGTATTTGTCTTTTCGCCTTTAACTTACTACATATTTAATATTCGACTGTTATAAAACTTTTTAATTTAACTGCTTTCGTATACAATTATAATTGAGCGATTATTTTAGGACCTTGATGGCCTAGGCGTAAGTGCCATATAATACTATTACTTATACGAAATAATCTTTTCGTTTATAAGTTAACGTTTTGTTTATAATTATAAAAGTTATATAAAATATAATTACGCAAATACTTTCGATAACGAACTAATTAAACTTATTTATTAACGTAACTATAACTTAACTATCTTTATTTCGAATATAACGATACATTTTTCAATTATTTCATTAAAAAATTCTTTTTCGAAACTATTTAAATAATATTAAATTATAGGTACATTCTTCGTAATAAGTTCCGTATTATAGCCGTAACGCCCTCGTACTATTAGGGCTTTAAAATAATATATCAACCTTTTCGTATCTTTTAATTAAGACGAAACGATTACTTTCGTATATTTTAAAACCTTATACGATTAATTTGAAATTTAAGAACCTGTTAACAAGGTCAAAAATGTATATAATCAACCTTAAATCTAGAATAAATAAATTCCTTAAAAGGTAAAATGAAACGCTTATAACGTTGCGTTAATTAATAAGTAAAAAATATATTAGAATTCGCTTTATTCTCTTTAAAATTAATTAGCAGCTATTCGGTTTCGAACAATTAGCTTTAAATCTTTATTAAATTGAAAACTTCTTAAAAGTTTATTACAAAATGTATAATAATACTTGGTTAACCTGTAATAGGTGCTTAAGTACGCTTTATATAGTATACCGTATACGTTTAATTTTTAACGCTTTGATTTATTAACATTTCGATCCGTATAAAAACATTTACGATTACCTTGTTTCGACATTTGCCCCGACATCCTTCTACGTAATTAAAGGTTAATAAATTTAATTTTTTCTTAATTAAGGTTATCCTGATTAATAAAATTTGGAAAATTCTATAAAATATAAAAAATACTATCTTAAGGTTTCTTAATATAAACAATTAATGGGTTACAACTTAATGGTTTAAAAGATTAATTATTGCCTTTTAAAAATTAATCGTATTATTGTTAATTTTTGCTTTTTTTATTACCTGGAAAGTTATTATTTAAACTTTTACAATACGAGCTTAAATTATATACAGGTTATTAACTTATATAATAATTATATTCGTTTTTAGAATATCGTATCGCTATCCTTAAACTATAATCTTTTATTACTTTACGAATTACTTATTTAAATTCTTGCTAAACTTTAAGGTTTATTTTTATTCTTTCCTTTATTTTTGTTAAATGTTAATTAATAATCTGCCGTCTTATACCTTACCGAATTTAACTAACTTAACGTATTACTTTCGTAAATACTTTCTGAAAAAAACTTATTTCGTTAATTATTAAAAATGTAAAATTTAGATTTTATTTCGTAAAACTGTTAATATTGTTAAGAGAAATATCGTGCTTTTAATTTTTATAAATATATGCTATAAATTACTAATTATAACCTTATCTGCTTTCGGTCCTTGTTTTAAGGATATTCGTAAGACAATTAATATAATTAGCTTTTTCGATTATATTATCGGAAAAACGATATCATTTCGCCTTTAAGAATGAATTCATATTTTTCGAATATAAAGTTATATTAAGTTTTATTAGTTTAATAAATTATGAACGCGATTATTTAAAATCGATAAAATTTTAAACATTAAACGTATATAATTAAAATTAACATTAGCCTTTAAAATAATTACAAGTTTTAGGTTCTTTATAAATATTTTAAGCTATTTACTTTACGGCTATTATTATTATTAAAGTATGTTAATGATATCTATTAATATACAGCTTATACTATTTTAGCAGTAACTAATTAGTTCATATTTTACTTTAATTAACCGAATAAGAATTTTAATTGTTAGATATAGGTGATATTAGTTATATTATTATATTAGGTTGGATATGAATGCTGTTACATGCGTATAGCGTTAAGTAGCTTAGCCACGTAATCTGTATGGGCCGATTAATAGGTAACCTTTCCGTATATAAGGTGCGCTACGCATCTCCCAGCTAGCTGACACGTTGCGGTCGCCCATTTTCTAGACCTTTAAAACGTTACGGTTGTCCATTTTTCAAACCCAAACCTAGTCTCATTGGCTGTAATTGCTGCCCGAATTCTTTTTTAAAAATTTATCCTATACGTATACTAGTTTATATTCGACGCGTATATAAAGTTTTAAACTTACTAGGCGTATATTCGTGGTAAAATAATTTGTTTTATTTAAATGTTTTATTTTTCGCAAAAAAAAAAAAAAAAAAAAAAAAAAAAAAATTAAAAGTTAATAATTTTGAAAACGATATAAAAAACGGGCCCATATTTCGCATATCTAGACCTCAGACCTCGCTGGCTCGTTACGGGGATTTGAGATTTGATTGGTTAATTTTTAGCGTGATATAACGGTACATTAGAAAAGCTAAGCCAGCGAGGCCTGAGCTAGCTGAGATAACTAATGAATTACCCTAGCAATGAATAGCAAATTCTACCTAAACACGCGATATATGAAAATTAATAATAAACTCACTAGAAGACTTCTTAGAAAGGTACGAATATAGATTAAATTCTTGATACGTAATATATTAAAGTGTAGAAAATGTAAAATTAAAGATAAAAGTTTTATAAATAAAACATTTAAAATTAATAGAATAATAAATTAAAAGTAAAAGTTATTAGTTTTAATAACCTTTAACAAATAAGGATTTACATAGTACAACTAGATATATAACATGATGTTTATAAAATATATAAAAGCTTATTTTCTAGTAATCCATAAATAAAAGCAATTAAAACTTTATATTATGTTTCGAAGTATGTAATATATAATATATACGAATATTTCTTATATCAGTACTTTAAAATATTAACATACAATCAGGTTTGTTAAAGTATATAATAAATTCACAGAATATTCTCTATTATTATATTCTATGTTTAGTATACATAAAGTTTAAATAAATATAAAAAGGCTTAAATAAATTCTATGAATATAAAAAGTTGAGAATTTAACGCGAAATAAACATTTAATATAGTTTATTATAATTTTAAAATGTAAATTTATTAAATATATACTCTTTATCTTAATAGTAATAAAATTAAAACATATAATACATATTATAGTAACGTTCATCGGAAATAATAATTTATGCTATAAAATACGTAGCTAATACAGCCTTTTAGTTAGGGAAAAGTCAATATTATTTCTAATTATTTATTATATTATGTATATTATTTTATCGTTTTATGCTAATATTAAGGTACTATATAAGCGAACCTGATAGTCTTTAACACATTTTAACCCTCTAACTTTAATTGTTTATTGTTTAGCACTAATAACATGAGACGACTTATAAAAAAAGCAAAAATGAACCTAGTCGTTTAAGTTAAAAATAAAACTTGAAACTTAATTATGCTATATTTGATTTTATATAAGAAGTTGCCTAATTTATATTATATAAATAATATAACGATATATGCGCCCGAACCGATATTATTTTTATTTTGCGAAAATTAATGTCGACTGAAAAAAGATTTATTATCGAAAAAATCCTTAAGTTAAATATATAAGCGTTTTCCATCCGGCTTTAATATATTAAAGATATAGCGAATTTATTACGAACTTAACGCGCTACGATACGCGTTAAAGTTAACTGAGCGTTAATTTTTATACCACGGAAAAAAAAGTTTAGAACGTATTTAAATTGAAATATCGATTACAGGAGGACATTATATAGGGGTCTGGGGATATTTCGTAAATAATTTAAGCTTATTCAGATTATAATTATAAAATACGGTATCGTAAAAAAGGATATTTACAACTTTAACGATCTCCCTTAAAGAGACGTGACCATATAGACAAAATTAGATAAAATGATAAATTGCTACCTTAATTCCTAGGCTTCACTAAACCTATCCTTATCGCAAGCGACTTCAGACTGCCTTATCCCGCTCTTATCCATATCGACTCTTGTTTAAATTCTAGAGGTTCTTCGCAATCCGGAGCAGCCGGGCAAACCATCGCTCATAGTTCTCCAGTTTACATTATTTTAAAATTAAAATTTCGAAGTTCTAAAGTCCGTTATTATTTTTCCTTTTTAGTTTCGTTAACAGTTCTTCCATAATTTCCATAATTTCAGGTATAATTTCTTTTAATAACCGATTACCGTTATTTTTAAAAAGTGAATCGTATCCGAAAATTAAAAGCTAAAATTAATCTATTTAAAAAAGGTTTTTCTAGATCGACGGTAATATCGATAATTTTAATTCGTTCGGTAACTTTATAAGAATTATATACCGGGAATAAGATGGTTTTTATACAAAGCCTTTTATTCCGGAATACCGGTATCATATATTCGGAATTACGCGGTATAGTATTTTATTTAATAGGTAATTCGAAAAGGTACTCTAAAAATCATCGAACCGTAATATTAACGAAAATTACTATTTTTTATACGTAATTAAGGTTTACCTTTAACGTTTATTATTAAGGCTTATTTTAAAGTTTATTTTAAGGTTTATTTTTATAATTTATTTTTAAAATCTACGGCGTAAAGCCTAATATTTTTTAAATTATATTAATTTTGCCTAATTAACTAATAATTATCAGGTTTAATAACGTCGAAGCTTATTAATACTTACGTATAAAAACTTGTTAAATTAATATTAATTAAAAAGTTACGTATTTATAAGAGTTTAACAGTCGGCGGCAAAGTAAGGCTTTATAGAATTACGATATATAATTTATTCTAATCGTGAAAACTATTAATAAGTTATCATATTCGAAAATACTAGGTATAGTATTTGTCGTGGAAATTATATCGTGGAATGATTTTCTGTGTATTTGACTGAGCCTAGAAAATAAGACTTTAACCCATATTAATCTTGCGTAACTTTAACGAAACGGGCTTTTAAATAAAACTTTTATAATATCGAGTATAATAATTATAAATGCTAAAAAACGTAAAAGATTTAAATAAGCGTAATAAGAAAATCGAAAATAGGTTATATAAATTATTAATTCGTGAAATCTAGTTTTATTATTATGTATTATTTTCATAAAAAGAACTTATTTTAAATTTTAATATTATCATAATTTATTATTAATTAATTAAAAGTTTAATATTAAGTATAATAATTAAATAAGAAACAAATTACGTTTAAAGTAAATTTAATATTTCGATAAATTTATTTAAATACGTACGAAAAAAATTTAACGTTTTTTATTTTTAATAATTACGAAAGCTGTTATTTAATAAAATTTGAAAATATTACGCGAATAACTGTATTATTACGTTTTGCATTTTCTTTCATTTTTCTTATTAGCTTTAACCTTTCGACGTATCCTACTTTTCCGTTTTAAAACGCGTTTATTCGCTTTATATTAAAAATTTAAGATAACTTTTTTATACGTATATCGCGAAAAAAAGATTTTCTTGCCGGTTTTTAAGGTACGTTTAAAGTTATTATAACGTTTCATAATATTAAATTCGGATTTACGAAAACGGGATTTGTTTTAATCGGTTTTAATAACGTTCTTTTGAATTAAAAAATTTTCCAGTTATATTTATATCGACGGTTTCACCTTTTACCTTCGCCGGTTCTATTTTTTCCTATCTCGTTAAAGCCGTTAAAAATATCCGTAAAATACCCAAATAAAGGCGTTACTTATAAGAGAAATTAGAAATTATTAAGGTAATTCGTTAATAAAAATAATCGAATCGGTTAATTTTTTAATGAAAAATAACTTATTACTTTTATACGGAATTATTTTCCTTCAAAAAAAAAAGAGCTTAATTACGTAAAGCGAACTATATTTTAAACAAACGTTAGAAAACTAAAAATAAACATATTTAAGAAAAAGGAATACGTATTATATAAAATGGATAAGCTTTTTTAGCCGAAAATAAAGGGGGTGGTAACAAAATGCAGCTAATAGCGGCTAAAGATAATCGTTATAAAAGGGTTAAAACGAAGAAACGGAAGTATAACGTCTACGATAAGCCCGGATATAATACGCGTACTTATAAAGAAGTTATAAATACGTTTAATGATAAAAAATCCGATTAATTCAAATTAATTTAATATGTTATGGTTTATTAACTTGAATTTGTTATCGTAAGAGGCTAAAAACCATCCAGTTCGCTTATTCATCTGGTTCGCTTACGTGCTACGTTATATTTAAATATATTTATAAATTATTTTATAAATATCATTTAATACGCAAATCAGTTGCGCCTTTTCGACTGTGGTTAATCGATTTATTATATGTGTTTTTGTTAATTTATTATTGATATCTATCTATCGCGTGTTTAGGTGGAATCTGCTATTCGTTGCTAGGGTCATTCTTTAGGTGGGGTCCGAGGTTAAGGTATTCTCGATGTGGCGTCGAAAGCTAATCACAAACTCTTCCACCGCAACCAGAAACGGACTTTGACCTGGAATAACTCAGACGAACCCATGTCAGCTGCCAACATCCGTATGTAATGCCGTCGAAAACGCAAAATAAGTCCAGTTAAATGCCCGTCACAGCAGTACGTTCTCTTGAAGGCGCTGTTTGTCCCATTCTAACCACGGTGGCACCAGGCTCGGCGTAAGCAAGTCAGACAAGCCCAGACGGCGTACCGATCTCGTCAGCGGTCCCTACTCAACACCTTGAGGGCACAGGTCTCCAACTTTGAGGATACGTTTGATAAGATCAGTGATGCTGTAGATGCATTCCAGTCTCATATAGCTGCAGCGGAACATTCCTCGACTACCGACCTCTTTCAGAGGGCACAGTTGCTCTGTTGGGAAATCTTGACACAGCTTAAGCAATGCCGCAAGGACAGTCATGCAGAAGATGGTGATGTTGATGGCCAAAATCAAAACTCGCAAGTATCTGAAAATGTCAAAATTCACGAAAAGCCGTTAAGTTTACGTTCAAAACCGAATCAACCGCTGAGACTGGGGAAATCATCCGCACCCCAGACGCACAAATCCAAGTCGACTTGTGGGCCTCGGGATCTTTTCCTATATTCGCGCAACGGTCTATTTCCACCCTTGACATCAACGACCGGAGTTATCAACTTTAACGAACAAGACACCATAGAATACGCCACCACCCCATTTTCGCAGCGATTGTTTCTGTCATCCGCCAGGGGCGGCCACCGCCTCTTAACTAGCTGGAATTGTTCAGACGCGGACTTGTGGCCGCAGTTTGGCCTCGTGCTGGAAACTCTGCCCCGTACTGAGGTTATAGCCTATTTTGAACGTGTCCTTGCAGTCACTCCTTGCGCACCGATCCGGGATCCAAGGTTCCCGTACATTAGCCTCGGGGGGGCTGGGACGCATTTTCGTTTGCCAGGTTCCACGACATTTTCGCAAGGATTACAAAACCTGAATGTGTTTCAAGCAACTAATGGCGTAAGGGCGGTTGGCGACGAGGAAGACTGGTTCGATGTAATGGATGTGGAGGGCTATCTGGCTGACTCTGGCATTAAGTTGATAAATGACAAGAGGCTGCCATGTCCATTGTTGCACAGCGTCGTCGATCCTACACTACTTGGCAAACAGGCTGACCCGACGAGAAATGTTATTGTTATTGACGAAATTATGCTAATAGATAGTAAGTTCCATCTTCCATTTCTACTGGCCATAAACCCAGATATTAAATAATATCAATAGATCTGAGGCCCTTTACCGTCACATTGGGCTGCGCTGCTGGCTTTCGCAAGAGGGATGTTGAGAGTGTGGTTTGGAGTAATGTAAGATTTGCTGAAGGATAGAATAAATGCAATATATACTGGATCGACTATGAAATACGCGAGACCTTCATCATCTGCTGACTGGTCTTCCACATCGCACCGCTCATCGCATCCTCTCGCCAATACCATACAGCAGCCATGGCTGCTCCCGGACCAACAGCCACACTTGCAACCACGATTGCGCACACAGCTGTGAATGGAGACATGTTGGATAGCCCAAGGCGGTGTAGATCCCACATGGTCACTGCTCCCCATAGAAGGGATCCAAAGGCGACAAAGAGAAAGTCGTTTTGGAAGAAGATGAAGATGCCGTCTCCGAGGGTCTTGCTGGGAGCGAACGAGCTTCCTTTTGGCAAGAAGATGCTCGCCAAAGAGAGGTTCTTCGTCATGATGCTGCATACCATGACGGCGACGTGGACAGCTGCCGCGATTGCGCCAGTTAACTTATACGTATTCTGCAAATTAACCACGACCCGCAAGCGTCCCGTGCGTGCACTGGCATCAACCTCAAACTTCCTTTGGATCAACCCAATTCCCAATGAGAAGAATGAGGTGAGTAGACTGACCGCTACAGGTGCTGCCTGCCACATTGCGATTGCACCTTGACGGGCATGCAAGTCCTCGGTTGGTAAGAACATAAGGACTGTCGGGACGATGAATCCGATAACAACGGCGGGCAAGGTGGCTCTCGCAGTGGACAAGGGAAAGCCCATCCCTTGACACAAGAAATACTCGATAGTGCGGGTCGTGAAAATGCTGAACAGGAAGTACAGCTGGCCGATGAAACCGATTCCACCAATTTGGAACAGTGCACACCAAATGCTGGGCCTGTACAAGAGTTAGCACAGATTATTCGCCAAGGAAAAGAATGTGGGGGATTGGCACTTACAAAGCTAACATGGTCCAGCTATTTCGCGGCCGGAATCCTTCAATTGTCATGAGGGCTACTATAGGCAGCATAGCGGACAAGAAATAGATCAATTGCAGCTGCTGCTCCAGACCAGACGCCCCCGTCACGGCCGGAAGGAATACCGCCACGATCCCTAGAAGTGATCTGTCGATAACAGAAACCCCAGTGTAGGTGTGTCGGAGCAGAGCGCCGCCTTCGGAAAAGATTCCGGTACGAACAGTGTCGCGCACGAAGCCAAAGGTTCCGTTTGTACCTCCTGCAGTGAATAGCATACGCATAGCGCCAAATGCCAAAAGCAGATATGCCATCGAGAGGACACTTACTGCCACCCAACCTCTCGACCTCGGCCGCCGAAGCAACTCATCATAGTAGGGAACGGCATGCTCCCGCGGCGGGTGAGGCAGCATATCGAGCGAGACGGTCGGCGCATAGAGTGCCACCATTTGATCTTGGATCATCGATTCTGGCACTCTGGGCAGCACGTGTACAGCGAGGAACTTTAGCACTGGTGTTTCCAGGCACTCTACGCGCTGGCGGGAATGTGCTTTGCGCACCATGTTCCAAACACGGTCTTGCCGCTGAAGTTGAGTCGCTTCGAATGCTTGGGTGATTTTTGCGGTTGACAGTGGTCGATTCGGGTTCTCGCGGAGGGCGGCGACAAGATGGTTTATTAGTGAAGCCGCGGTTTCGATTGCACTGTTTCCACCTTGGCCAGTCAATGGCTCAAACTGTTCGAAATAAAGGTCAGCCCTACCGGTTTTGGTGTTTATTTTGCATAAGATTTTACGTACCTTATGACAGGAGTCGCCAACCGTCATAATCCGATTAAAGTACCAGCGCTTGTAAACATACTCTGGGAGCGCCGTGTACGTGGAAGAAACCTTATTGTTGTATAGATCGGAGAATTTCAGAGTGGGCGTGATTTGATCATCAAAGTGTTCTCTGGCGAACATCACCTCTTCTTCCTTTGTGAATCGAGGGATATCGTCCCCGTAAACTGTCTTTCCGAGATTTCGGACTAGGAACCAGTATGTCCTGTCGCCGGGTCCGCTGGGAACCAGGTAGGAAAAGTGCTCATTGTAAACGGATGTAAGCGTCCCCTTCTCGATACCTTGTACGCCTTCTGAGATGCCAAAGATGCACACGAAAGTGCACGGTACATCTACCGCGGTAAAATAATTAGCAACAAGGCACGGTAACGGATCGGATAACTTTTGCACGTTTACCTTGTTGCTCTGCAGGATTGATCCATGACGGACTCTTCTTCTGTGCATCCCGCCACATTTCCTGTCGAACTTTGGAGTGAATACCATCTGCCCCAATGACGATGTCTCCAGTAAATTCCTTGCCCGTCTTGGTAGTGACAACTGCACTCTCGGGATTATTTTCAACAGCCATGACCCTTTCCGAAGTCAAGATTTTCGACTTGTCCTGAATTTTGTCGTATAAACTTTCAAGTACCATCTTGCGATCGAGAAAAACAATTGGATAGCCGTGTCTGCAAAGACGATTAGCCACTAAAATGCAGCAAACAAAGTGTAAAAGGCCTCACTGTTGAACAAAGGTTTTCTTCCTGCCACCAATCGACGAAATTTCCTGACCCGTTGAGCTACGAAAGTAAACTTTATCAACTGGGTCTTCGGCCTTTTCCATAATGGAATCGTGGCAACCTAATTGGTCTAGGGTCCGCATCCCGTTGGGGAGGATACTGATGCTGGCACCAACCTGGGGTGCAATTTCCGGATAGGCTTCGAGGACAACAAAATCGATGCCATTTTGCTCAAGCATCAATGCTAGCGTGAGTCCGGCGACGCTGCCGCCTACGATTACAACCTTGAAATTGTTTGAAGCCATGATGTAGGATGTGAATTTCTCGGCGAAGGGGGTTGTAGCGAAGAAGAGCGAGGGAAGGATGAAAGTGAGAGAATGGTTGCCTGTTCATTTTTCCCTGAGGAAGAGGGGGATCCTGGCCGGTATTTATATTATTCAATGCAGTGTTAACACATTTCACGAGGCTTTTGACAAAGAAACATGCGTCTTCCGTAATACCGCCAACCTCGGTTGGTGGATGTAGCAAAGTTGGTCCGTCGTGGATGTGATAGCATAATCAAGGCTGAGGAATCGGGCCAAGAAACCGCCGCTAACAGACCACCGCAGCGATCATCGCCTACTAGACAACATGAAGTCCCATGCACCGCCGATTCAGGGAATGTATTAACGTAGAAACTCTATATGAAATATGCAATAATGAATACTTTCGCGGTTAGTTACGCTGTAACTGTGTATTTGTTCCTTGCGTGGCCTGAATCCGTTTCCGCCCCATTTAGCCCGTGGCTTGCTGCCGAGGTGTGCTTGCAACCACTGCCAGCATGGACAGCGTTCAACCTAGAACTGTAAAGGCAAAAATACGATTTTACAACGCAACTTGGAGACGTCAAAGTACAGCTGTCAGATATAGGGGACATCAGTTGTGTTGTTGTATTAGGCTAGTTGCAGGTGCTGTGGCAGGCGTACAACTTTAGGTAGCTTAGCTACGGAATATACATATGCCGATCAGAAGGTGACCTTTCCGTATATGGGTTGCGCTACGTACCCCCCAGCTAGCTGACGACAGCATGCATCAAAGAATAAGAACAAAAGATGGTTTACCGACAGCTATTATGCTATCACAGTTGGCCAGCCTTATTGTTGCCTGTTGTCGGATACAGCGGCTCTAGGTCGGAAGGAATCGGCCCATGTGTCGCGGTAATGGGTGGAGGACACAGGGGTAGCAGCTGATTTCAGCTAGCTGGGGGGTGCGTAGTGTCGGCTAGCTGGGGGGTGCTTAGCGCGCCTTATATACGGAAAGGTCACCTACTGATCGGCCCATACATGTTCCGGAGCTAAGCTACTTAGAGTTGTATGAGTGCAACAGCACCTGCAACTGACCTAATACAACAACACAACTGATGTCCCCTATATCTGACACGTAGCGCACCCCATATACGGAAAGGTCACCTACTGATCGGCCCATATGTGTTCCGGAGCTAAGCTACATAAAGTTGCACACGTGCGATAACATACGTAACTAGTCTAATATAATAATATAACTGATATCTCTTATATTTAATAATTAGAAATTTTAATCGTTTAATTCGCGTATATATTAATAATAATGGCGACCCTACTAACGACGTCCTTTATAATTTATAAAGCATTTAAAAATTAAAACCGATTTAAAGGCGAATTTTAATTTAAAACGTATGCGTTTAATATTTAAGATTTTATTATTTTAATTAAAACGATTTATGGTTTACAAGACCTAAAGATTTAAAGTATTTATTTATTTAAAAAAGCGATTTCGTTAATCGACGTAAACGGCTAATTTATTTTCCGAAGGAATTATATATATCGAAAACGTCGATCGAACGGGTTATCCGATAATACCTTTAAGATGATTACCGAAGGTAGATAAGTTTATACTTAAGATTTTGCGGTATATATTTATAAGGATTTGAAATACGAAACCTTCCGTAAAAACGTTAGCGAACTTACGAAATAGGTTTTAAAGTTTATATTTTCAGCGATTAAAAAATAAGTCTTTTTTTAAGGAAAAACTTACGAAAGTAGTACGTTAAGTTAGCTAAATCCGGCAAGGTATACGATATTAAGTTATTAATTAATACTTAACGAAAGCATCGTAAAAGGCTAAAGTAAGCTTTAAAGTTTAATAAAAGGCTAGATAAATAAATCGTAAGGTAATAAAAGATTATAACTTAAAAATAACAATACGATATCTTAAAACTAATTATAACGGTTATATAAGTTAACGATTTATATATAGCTTTAGCTTTTATTATCAAAACCTAAATAATAACCTTTTAAATAATAAAAAAGATTAAGATCGATAGCGGTATAATTAATTATTAACAGGTAATAATTAACCTTTTAGATTAACGTACCACACAATTGAACGGACCAAATAATTAGGCGGACCAATTTTGCGAACATCTTAACTACCTAACTTTAATTGCCTATTTCTTAATACCAACAATATGGAACGACTTACTAAAGAAGCGAAAATGAACCTAGCCATTCAGGTTAAAAAACGAAACCCGAAATTTAGTTATGCGATACTTAGTTTTATATATAAAGTTACCAAAACGACCTTAAAGGCCCGATATAACGGTCGACGCGTCCGAACCGATATTATCTATCCTAGGCAAATATTAACGCCGACCGAAAAGAAATCTATTATCGAAAAAGTTTTTAACCTAAATACGCGAACGTTTCTTATCCGGCTTTAATACGTTAAAGATATGGCGAATTTACTACTGGCTTAACGGGTTACGACGCGCGTCGGAATTAATTAGGCGTCGAACTTTGTTAGACGGCAAAAAAAACTTAAAACGCGTTTAAATCGAAAAATCGATTATTAATAAATATAATACGAAAATTTAAAGGTATTTCGTAAATAATTCGAATTCGTTCGGGCTATAATTACAAAATACGGTATTATAAAAAAGGATATTTATAATTTCGACAAAACGGATTTTTTAATAAGGTTTTTAATAACATCCGGCATGATAATTATAAATATTAAAAAACGTAAAAAACTTAAATAAACGTAATAAGGAAATCGGGAATAAGTTATAATTATTTAGGTTATTAATTCGCAAAGTTAGGTTTTGCCGTTATTTATCATATTAATAGGGAAAACTTACTTTAGTTCCTAATATCGCGATAATTTATTATTAATCGATTAAAAGGTTAATATAAACCATAATAATTAGATAACGAACGAATTAAGTTTAAAATAGATATAATATTTTAACAAACATATACGAACGCGTACGAAAAAAACAAAACGCCTTTTTATCCTCGACGGCCACAAAAGTTATTATTCGATCGAATTCGAAAAATATTACGCGAATTACGGTATTATTATACTTTATATACCCGCGTATTCCTTTTATCGGCTTTAACCTTTTGACGTATCTTACTTTTCCGTTTTAAAACGTACTTATTCGCTTTATATCGAAGGTTTAATACGACGTTATTATACCCATATCGCGAAAAAAGATTTTTTTGCCGGTTTTTACGATACGTTTAAAGCTATTATAACGTCCGATAATATTAAATCAGGATTTACCAAAACTGGACTTATTTTATTCGATCTTAATAACGTCCTATCCGATTTGGAAATTCCTTTAGTTATACCTATATTAACCGTCTTCCCGTTTACCTCCGCCGGTTTTAATTTTTCGCTTTTTGCGAAAACTTTTATAAATATCCGTAAAGTAATAAAATAAAAACGTTATTTATAAAGAAGGATTAAAAATTACCAGGGTAGTTCGCCGATAAGAATCGTTAAATCGGTTAATTTGTTAGCCAAAAGTTACCTGATACTTTGGCATAAAGTTGCTTTCCTGGAACAAAAAGCTACCTAATTACGCGAAATTAACCACGTCCTTAGCAAACGTCGCAGAATTAAAAACAAACGTTTTCAAAAAGGAGGAACACTTACTATATAAGAAGGACAAGCTTTTCTGGCCGAAAAGGAAGGGGGTGGTGAAAAAATGCAGCCAATAATAACTGGAAAGGGTCGTCGCAAAAGGGTTGAAACCAAGGAACGGAAATATGGCATTTGCGGCAAGCCCGGACATAATGCGCGTACTTGTGAAGAAGTTATAGATACGTCTAGCGAAAAAGAATCCGATTAATTTTAATTAATGCGATATGTTATTATTAAATTATTTGAATTTGTTATTGCGAGGTGCTAAAAACCGGTCCGCTTAATTGTTTGGTCCGTTTAATTGTGTAGTACGTTATTAAGTTATAACTTATCTCTTATTTATAATAAAAAATATTAAGGCGGCGTTTTTATCGTTTTACGGAATCCTTACGAAACCGTTTAATTAAGACCATCCTAAATAAGAAGAAACTAGAGTTACTAACCGTTAACTACGAGGTAATGTTTTTAAATAAAAACTAAAATAAGGTAATTATAAAGGCTTTTATACGGCTTGAAACTTTAATAAGCGAAAACGTAATAAATTAAACGATTAAGGTATTCGTTATAAAGCTTACTTACGTTTTATTTATAAGTTACCTTAATACTTTTATGCATTTTTTAATAAAGCTAACGTTTTAAATTAATAGCCTATATAACGGTTATTTATTCTCGATTATTATTGTTATGACCTAACGGTCTTGGTTACAACACAAACGGTCGGACCTCCCAGGAGAGTTAGCCCCAACCTAAGGCAAGAGGTTACGTGACTAACTTAAAAGACTTAAAGGGCCAAGCCCCTTGAGCTCCTTGAGCTGCCATACGGACTTAAGGGGCCAAACGAACTTAAGGGTTCGAATCGCTTAAGCACCTTAAGCCAAGATAAGGATATATATATTCGTTATTACCATAGCTTAAATAAATTACCAGCTTATAATATAACTTAATTACCCAGATTATTTTCGGTAATTTATTATTACTAAACGTAATTATTAAACGTATTATTGTTTAGTTTCCTACGATATTATTATTAACATAAATCGTACGATTAGGTTTAATAATTAATTAAACTTTTTAGCCGTTATACGTTATAAGCTTTTGTTTAATAGTATTATCAAACTTTGAGCAATACTATTAATATTATATTTTTTAGTAAGCAACCCGCCTCCAAAAAAACCTTTTAGGTACCCGAGGATAATCCCATGGATTCCGATAACGAAAAGATTCGACCTAGTTTTTCCCAGAAAAAAGCCTTACGCCGACTGGACTGGCTAACTAATGCGGTTACTTAGCTTATTAATGATAAGATCGAGCTTACTAGTACCCTTAAGGAAATTCGCGAGCAATTAAAAGCCCAGAAAGTTAAGCTAACAAAATAAGCAAGTATGAAGTAGTCCGATCAACCGGATTAGCCAGCCCAGCTAGCATAACCTACCTAAATGACTTACGGTAAGAAATCCGGAAAAGTTTTAAAGCCTATCAAGCTTATCCTTTTCGACGGAATTACCACCAAGCTATAATAGTTCCTTACGGAATACCGTGCTTATTTTAAGTACTTCCCTATCAAATTTGCAACGTTTACCTTTCGAATTTAATTTACCGTAAAACAGTTAACCGGAAACGTAGCTACTTAGTTTAAATTTACCTTACGTAAGTAAGTTACCAAACCTCCTTAACAAAGGTCCGCAGAAATTATAGCTATTTACAATAATTACGAAAAATTTGAAAAGGAATTAAGGAAAGTATTCGGAATGGTAAATAAAAAAATCAAGGCCAAAAAACAAATTAAAAATTTAAAGCAAAAAGGATTAACCTTTAAATACGGCAACTTTTTCATTTAATTAGCTTCGAAAATTAATTAAGGACAAAAAGTATTAATAATTATATTCTTTAACGGCTTAAAAAAAAAAGTACAAAAAGAATTATTTAAGAATAAACGCCCCGAAAAGTTGGTAAATTATATCGTTATAACAGTTAAGATCGACGATCAGCAATACGCCTAAAGGATTTAATACTCCAAGGACCGACAAAATAATAAACTAAAGCACCCTTTTAATACCAGCATTTTATAAGGAACTAATACGTCCCATGAAACAGCATTAGGACCTATAAAATTAGGCGTAATCCAGCAACGTAACCCACGTATTATTAAATGCTTTAATTATAACAAGATAGGATATAAGGCCTACTAATATAAGGCACCCAAAAAGCCACGATAAAATACCTGGACATTAATTTCTTAAGGACTTTTTCGAAACATTTAAAAAAACAATAACAAATTAATTAACATAATCAAGATTAAGAATAATTATAATCCCCTTAAGGAAATACAACAAAAATTATAAAAGGTAAAAAAACTATCCTAAGCGGCCATTTAAAAATAACGAACCCCTATTATAGAACCTATAGTAACCTAATGGCTAAAAAAATACGACGGGTAAAAAAAGCTTTTAAAGGATAAATTATTTTCCCGTTCTTAAAAGAAACGGCGATAACGGTACGAACAATTAAAACTTAATGCATAAATTAAAAAGTACTAAGGATAAAATAAAAACCTGCTACTAAGATAACTAAACCGACATGGGAAACTTTATGCCATTTAATATAAGCGCACCTATTACTTAAAATATATGGAAAGAAAACGGTATATTAAAACACGCTTTACGTAAATATATAATTAAGGATTCGATTTTTACAATTAGATCGGGAAAAACCTTAAGAACTAACGATAGTATAAATATTTAAAAGCGTTCGCCTTAAAAAATACCATTAACATTATCATAACTGCAACAAACTAGCCCGAAAGAAAGAATTACTTTAACGAAAACCCTATATACCATTACGGTTAGTATAATTACAAAACAAAAAAAAATAAATCCATTAAATAATTATAAAAGCATTACTAAAAGTAATTAATAACTTAAACTTCCGCTTAACCTTTACAAATAACCCGAAGGAATAGCAAAAAATCAAATACAAAATAAAAATAAAAAATAAAAAAATAAGGCAATACGACGCCTAATTTCAAGCACGACAGAAAGGATAAGAAACCCCCGAACCAGAATATATTACCAAAAAAAACTTCCAAACGTAAATCCTTTTACTTAAAGTTACCTTACGCCGACAAGAAAAATAATTGAAATAATTGAAAACCCTTAACGCATAAAATCAAAAGCGTATCAAGGCGTTAAAGGATAAGTTAAAAAACGAATGCCACCTATAAAAAAGCCGCAAAATAGTAAAACCCGGAAAAACCAATAGGAGCTTCCTAAAAAGGCTTTAAACGTAACGATAGAAGCCAAAAACAACCTTATCACCCTGCAAATACGAATTAGGATATATTGGTTTACCGCATTTATGGACTGCGGAATAACAAAAAGTAACTATATCACGCCAAATATGGTTAACTAATTTCGATTACCATAAAAGGAAAAGATGGAACCTTATATTACCAAAAACGCAGAAAATCAGGCATTCGCTTACGATAACGGGAAAATCAACCGCGAAATTAATCACCTCGAAATTTTTATTAATAAACGAAACCAGATAGCAAACTTTGATATCGTTTTAATAAAAAATTACGACATAATCCTCGGAAAACCATAGCTGTATTAATATAACCCCTTAATCGATTAGATAACTAATTAAGTAAAGTTCGCTTTATATCCATTCGACAAAAAAAAGCAAGATACGAAAAAATCTTAACATTCGATCGAAAATAACGACAAATGCAGGCATAAGGATACGACAAAAACCTTACCACTTACAAAAACAAAACACAAAAAAAAGCAAGTGCATTATAAAAGGATACGACGTATTATCGTTACCATCAAAACAAAATTGCGAAAGATAAACGATTACCTACAGCATTAACCCCCAAAGCCAAAAACCATGGTTAATATACCTCCATAATATTATAAATATAAACGACTATTTCGCAAGGAACTTAAAACGAAATTACCAGAACATAACGAATAAGATTACGAAATAATCCTTAAAAACGAAACATCGACCAGATTTTATCCAATCTATAACCTTAATAAAACAAAATTATAAACATTACGCAAATACCTTGAAAACAAACTTCGGAAAGGTTATATACGACGTTTTAATTTATTAACCGGATATCCTATGTTTTTCGTATTAAGGAAAAACAGAAAGCTACGTTTAATCATCGATTATAAGTAACTAAACGACATTATAACTAAAAATAAAACACCATTACCCTTAATTAACGAAATAAAAAATTACCTTTACGGAATTAATTAGTTTATAAGCCTAAACCTCAGAAAAGGATATAATCAAATTCGCATTAAGCCAGGACATAAATAAAAAATAACCTTTAAAACGAAGTACGGACTTTTTAAATACCTTATTATACTTTTCGGATTTACGAACGCATTAGCAACTTTTTAACGGATAGTTAACTACGTACTTAAAAAATACTTAAATATCTTCGTTATTTGTTACCTCGACGACATTCTCATTTACTCGAAAAACAAAGAGGAACATATAGGACACGTTTATATAGTTTTCCAAGCCCTACAAAACGCCAACTTCTTAATTAATAATAAGAAAAGTTAATTCCATACGTAAAAAGTAGAATTTTTAGGATATATTATTACCCCAGGATGCATTAAAATAAACCTTAAAAAGATCGCTGTAATATAAGAATAAGAAACGCTTATTATAGTTAAGGAAATACAAGCCTTTTTTGGATTCGCTAATTATTACAGAAAATTTATTCGAAACTTTAGCAAAATAGTTACGCCATTATTTAACCTAATAAAAAAAAGAAACAAGTTTTTTTGGACAACGAAAACAAAAACCGCCTTCCAAAAAATTAAAGACGCGATTACCAGTAAGCCAATATTAATTATATATAACCCGAACCGCCTAATTAAGTTTAAAACTAACGTTTCGGATTACGCTTTAGGTGTAATGGCAGGATACCACGATAATTAAGGCCATTTATACCTTATCGCCTTTTACTTTTACAAATTAAAAAAAGCAAAGTTAAATTACGTTATTTCCGATAAAGAATTTATGGCTATCGTTAAAGCCTTTCGAAAATTTAGATATTACCTTAAGGGAAACCTTTATTAAGTTAAGGTATATATTAACCATAAAAATTTTATCCGTTTTACCACCACCAGAGAATTTACAGGACGATAATTACGTTACGCCGAAAAATTAGCAGAATACGATTTTATTATCATTTACCAAAAAGGATTAAAAACGGTAGGGCAAACGTACTTAATCGAAAACCAGACTTCGAAGAAAAAATAATTAAGGTTAATTACTAAATCTTTAATATTATACCAAAAGGACATTTATAATTATGATAAATAGCAATAATTAAAGCAGCACCCTCCGATTTATACCAGAAAATCTAAAAATATAACAATAACTTACTTAAGAACCAAAGAATAAAAAAAACATAAGTTCCAAAAAAATACCAGGAAATATTAATAAGAGATATATACGAGCATCAGTTATATGGATACCCAAGGATCTACAAAACCCTAAAGCGATTATAACGTACCTATTACTTCCTTAAAATGAAATTAATAATAAAAAAAATACGACAATAATGCCATATCTGCAATAAGGCAAAAGCTTAACGACACAAGCCATACGGAAAATTACAACTATTACCAGTTGTAAAGTAATTATAGGACTTAATTATTTTCGACTTTATTACCAAACTTCCACTTTTAAAAAACCCAGCTATAAGTATATATTACGATAGCATTTTCGTAATCGTTAACCGATTTACCAAATTTTCTTATTTCCTACCATATAATAAAAATATAAACGTAAAATAATTGGCCTATATCTTTTTAAAATATATTTTAAAAATATACGGATTACTAACGGAAATTATTTTAAATAAGGGAATAATATTTATTTCAAAATTTTAGCAAGGATTTATGGCCTAATTAAGCCTAAATTATAAATTATCCAACGTATTTAAACCTTAAATAAACGGATAAACGGAAAGAATTAACCAAATATTAAAAATTTACTTACGATATTATATCAATTACGAACAAAACGATTGGGCCTAAAAGCTACCTATTACCCAACTAGCCTATAATACCAGTTACTACGAAAGCACCAAGATAACTTTAATAAACGCTAACTTTGGTTTTATATTAAAAGTTTATAAAGATATACGTAAAGGCCTTATTAATGTTAAAATAATCCTTATATCAAAATAACTTAAATAATTATATATAAAAATAAAAACAAAACTTGAATTCGTACGTAATTAAATAAAGAAATATTATAATCAAAAAAGGTTAAAAGGATTAACCTTCCGGAAGGGAAAAATGGTTTATCTAATTATCAAAAATATCCAAACTAAGCGACCAAACAAAAAACTTAACTTTAAATATATCGGACTATATAAAATTATCAAGAAAATCTTAGAAAATAACTACTAATTAAAACTATTCCCTAAAGTCAAACTTTATCTAATCTTTTATGTTTCCTTATTTAAGTTAATAATAAATACTATTAAAGTTAACACAAGATATAAAAAAAAGGCAGAAAAAGACATACCAACATACGAAGCAGAAAAAATCCTAAATATACGAAGAAAAAACGGACTTACCGAATATCTGATCAAATAAAAGAATTACTTAAATTCCGAAAACACCTAGGAACCCGCCAAGAACCTTATAAACGCCTAGCGTTTGTTAAAAAGTTTTCACCAGCAACGACAGGTGCACCCCAGTTAGCAGTCGACCAATTAATAGGTTCAGACCAATTAACCGGATCTGCAACCTGGCCTAACGTAACCGCGGCGACCGCCGCCTTTAATTGTTCCCATTCCTTTTTTAACCGCTCGAACTTTTCTATAACTTCCGCACTTTTGATGTTACGACGAAATATTTTAATACCCCGTTAACGAAAAAATCGTTTTTGTTTTTGCAAACGGTTAAACTTGTTCGTAACAGCCCGTAACGTTTCCCGAGCTTATTTTTCCTTACGTTCCAAACGATCCTCCTCGTTAAGAAGTTTTTAATACTTTAATTTTAAGAGCCCGAAAACATCATACGGACCGCTATAACGAACGTATCGTACGCATTTTACGGAATTACAAACGACCTTACAATCCGTACCTTCCTTTTTATAACGAAAACAAAAAGGTATAATAAAACCAAAACGATTAATACGTTTTAAGAGAACCAAAGCGTTAATACGTTGACGAAAGTAACGTTTTTTAATTCGACCCGATATTATAAATATGAAAAAAAAAAAGTTATTTACCAAAATTAACGGACAAACAAATTAATCTTTAAAGGCAAAAATCCTAAAAAGGAGAAATCGTATTATAACCTAACGGTCTTGGCTATAATATAAACGGTCGGACCTTCCAAAAGAATTAACCCTAACCTAAGGCAAAAGGTTACGTAACTAACTTAAAAGATTTAAAAAGCCAAGCCCCTTAAGCTTTTTAAGCTGCCATACGAACTTAAGGGGCCAAACGAACTTAAGGGTTCGAATCACTTAAGTACCTTAAGCCAAGATAAGGATATATACACTCGTTACCACCATAACTTAGATAGATCACCAGCTTGTAATATAACTTAGTTACCCAAATTACCCTCGGCAATCTGCTATTACCAGACGTAACTATTAAACGTATCATTGCTTAGTTTCCTACGACACTACTGCCAACATAAACCGTACGATTAGGTTTAATAGTTGGTTAAACCCCTTAGCCGTCACAATTATGTTATAGTTATTTACATTTTTTATATTTTTTATTATTTGTAACTATTATATTGTAACGTTTTATACAAACTCGCAACTCGTTTTTCTTAATATTTTAATTCTCTTACTTTATTTGTTCATTATTTAATACATACGTTATAAAACGTCTTATAAAAGCATTTAGGATAAACCTAGCCGTTTAAGTTAAATGATAAAACTTAAAACTTAATTATAAAAAGTTTAATTTCATATACGATATTCCCAAAGCGACCATAAAAGCTAGATATTAGGGTGGACGCGCCCGAGCCGATATTATCCTTAATTTGCGAAAATTAACTCTAACCGAAAAGAAATTTATTATTAAAAGAGTTTTTAACTTAAATACGCAAACTTTTCCTATGCAGCTTTAGCATATTAAAGGTATGGCGAATTTAATATTAGCTTAATACGTCGCGATATACGTTAAAGTTAACTAGGCGTCGAACTTTATACGACGGCAAAAAAAACTTAAAACGCATTTAAATCGAAGGATTAATTATTAACAGGTATTATACGAAAAGTTAAAAACGCTTTGCAAATAGTTCGAACTTATTCGAGTTATAATCGTAAAATACGGCATTATAAAAAGGATATTTATAACTTTAACAAAACGAACTTTTTAATAAAGCTTTTTATAATATCGGATAACGTACCACATAAGCAAGCGGTATACATAAGCGAACGGTACACTTTTTGGCATTCCGCGATAACAAACTTAAATATAATAACCATAACGCCAAAAATCAATTCAAATTAATCGGATTCTTTTTTGCTAAACGTATCTACAGCTTCTTTATAAGTACGCGCATTATATCCGGGCTTGCCGTAAACGCCATATTTTCGTTCTTTCGTTTTAACCTTCTTACGACGATTACCTTTAGCCGCTGTTAGCTGGAATTTTTTACCACCCCCTTTTTTCTCGGCCAGAAGAACTTGTCCTTCTTATATAATAAATGTTCCTCTTTCTTAAAAACGTTTATTTTTGGTCCTTCGGCGTTTGTTAAAAAGATGGTTCGTTTTGCGTAATTGAGCGGTTTTTTTCCGAAAAAGCGCAACTTCGTATAAAAGTAATAAGTTGCTTTTGGTTAAAAGATTAACCGATTTAACCATTTTTGTCGGCGAACTACCTTAATGATTTTTGATTTTTCTTTATAAGTAACGTCCTTACTTCGTTACTTTATGGATATTTTTAAGGGTTTTCGCGAAAAGGGGAAAAATGGAACTAACGAAGGTAAACGGCAAGACGGTCGGCGTAGGTACGATTAAAGAAATTTCTAATTCGGAAAAAACATTAAAATCGAATAAAATAAATCCAACTTTTGCAAATCCGGATTTAATGTTATCGGACGTTATGGCAATTTTAAACGCGTCGTAAAAGCCGGCGAGAAAATCTTTTTTCGCGATATAAGTATGGTAACGTCGTATTAAACTTTCGATATAAAGCGTATACGCGCATTTTAAAATAGAAAAGCAAGATACGTTAAAAAATTAAAACCGATAAAAGAAATAAGAAGGCATATAAAGCGTAATAATGCCGTTATTTGCATAATATTTTTCGAATTCCATCGAATGGTAGCTTTCGTAGCCGTCAAAAATAAGAAAACGTTTCGTTTTTTTCGTACGCGTACGAATATGTTTATCGAAATGTTAAATCTATTTTAAACCTAATTCGTTCGTTATCTAACTATTATACTTGGTATTAACCTTTTAATCGGCTGGTAATACGTTATCGCGATACCAGGAATTAAAGTAGGTTTTCCCCTTTAAAATAATAAATAGCGGTATAACCTAATTTTTCGAATTAACAGCTTATATAATTATAATTTATTCCCGATTACTTTATTATATTTATTTAAATCTTTTACGTTTTTCGACATTTGTAATTATTATACCGCATATTATTAAAAGCTTTATTAAAAAGTCCGTTTCGTTAAAGTCATAAATATCCTTTTTTGCGATATCGTATTTTACGATTGTAACCTAAATAAATTCAAACCATTTACGAAATACTTCCGGATTTTCGCATAATACCCTTTAATAATTAATCTTTCGATTTAAGCGCGTTTTAAGCTTTTTTGCCGTCGAACTTTGTTCGACGCCTAGTTAATACTAACGCGTATTGTAACGCGTTAAGCAAATAATAAATTCGCCATATCTTTAACATATTAAAACCGGATAGGAAGCGTTCGCGTATTTAAATTCAGGATTTTTTCGATAATCGAAATTTTTTTTTTTGGTCGGAATTAAGTTTCGTGAATTAGGAATAATATCGGTTCGGGCGCGTTTACTGTTAATTCGCGTACTTAAGATAGTATATGGAATATCGTAAGTAAAACTTAGTTTTCTATAACTAAGTTTCGGGTTTTTCTTTTTAGCCTGAACGGTTAGGTTTATTTTTGTTTCTTTTATAAGTCGTTTCATATTATAGTTATTAAAAAATAAGTAATTAAAGTTGAATAGTTAAAATGTTAACAAAAGTGTACCGCTCGCTTGTGTGGTACGTTATAATAATTATAAATATTAAAAAAAATTTAAAAGTTTAAAGAATTTAAATAAGTATAAGAATGGAATTGAGAATAGGTTATAATTATATAAACTATTAATTTATAAAATTAAGTTTTATTACATTGTATTATTTTAATAAAGAAAATTCATTTTAATTTTTAAAATATAAAATATTAATTATTATCTAATTAAAGGTTTAATATAAGTTATAATAACTAGATAATAAAAGAACTAAGATTAAAAAGATTTAATGCTTTAATAAGTATCTACGAATGCGTACGTAAAAAATTAAACGTTTTTTTATCCTTAATAGTTATAAGACTTACTATTCGATTAAATTCAAAAAGTATTACGTAAATAACGATATTATTGCTTTTTACATACCCGCATATTTTTCTTATCCGTTTTAACTTTTCGACGTATCCGGCTTTTTCGTTTTAAAACACGCTTATTCGTTATATATCGAGGGTTTAATACGACGTTATTATACTCATATCGCGAAATAATTCTTTTCTTCGGTTTTTACGATATATTTAAAGCTGCCATAACGTCCAATAATATTAAATACGCATTCGCGGAAGCTGGACTTATTTTATTTAATTTTAAGAACGTTCTTTTCGAATTAAAAATTCCTCCGATTATACTTATACCGACGATCTTCCCACTTATTTTGGTTAGTTTGTTTCCCCGTCTATAAAAACTTTTAAAAATATCCGTAAAATAATAAGATAAGGACGTTACTTATAAAAAAAACAAAATTTGTTAACTTAATTTATTAATAAAAATAATTGAATCGGGTAGTTTTGTAACAAAAGGTTATATGTTACTTTTGTATAAAGCCGTTTTTCTTCTTTAAAAAAAACGTTTAATTACGCGAAACGAACTATATCTTAAGTAAACGTCGGAGGATTAAAAAAGCCCTTTTTAAAAATAAGGAATACTTATTATATAAAAAGAACAGGCTTTCCTAACCGATAAGGAAGGTAGTGGTAAAAAAAATGCAGCTAACAGCGGCTAAAGGTAGCCGTTGTAAAAGGGTTAAAACGAAGGAACAGAAGTATGGCGTTTGCGGCAAGCTCGAACATAATACGCGTACTTATAAAGAAGCTGTAGATACATTTAGCGGAGAATAATTCGATTAGTTAAAATTAATTTATAGCGTTAGGGTTGCTTTATTTAGATTTGTTATCGCGAAGTGCCTAAAAACGAGTCGCGAGCTTGTTTGAGTCGCGAGCTTATGTAGGACGTTATATTATTAAAAACCTTTATTAAAAAGTCGGTTTTATTAAATTTATAAATACCCTTTTTATAATATCGTATGTTACGGTTACAGCCGGAATAAATTTAAATTATTTACGGAATACCTTTAAACTTTCTTATAAACCTTTTTAATAATCGATTTTTCTATTTAAACGTGTTTTAAATTTATTTTGCCGTCGTACAAATCTTTATACCCAGTTAATCTTAACGTACTTCCTAATACGTTAAGAAAGTAATAAATTTGTTATATTTTTAATATGTTAAAACCGGATAAGAAAAGTTCGCGTAATAAGGTTAAAACTTCGGTCGATAATCAATTTCTTTTCGGTCGCCGTTAATTTTTGCGAATTAAGAATAATATCGATTCGAGCGCATTTACTGTTAAATTACGTTTTTAAGGTAAAATATAAGACCCTATACATAAATCATAGTTTTTAATAATTAAGTTAAAGATTCCTTTTTATTTCTTTCATAAGGCGTTCTATAATATAGTTATTAAAAAATAAATAGTTAAAGTTAGATGATTAAAATCTTGAAAAAAGTGTCCTGTTCGGTAATATGTCCGTTCAGTGGTAAGAGACATTATAACTTTTATTATTTTATTATGCTTTATTTATTTTAATTCTTAAAAACGACATATACAAGCTTTAATTAACTTTTCGGCCTTTATAATAACCTTTAATTCCTTTTTTAACTTTACATATTAAGTAGCAATTTTTTAAAGTTGCTTAAAAGTTAAACTTCGGATGTTTAAATTGCTTTAATTGTATTAAATGTAAAGAAAATAATGAAAAATGGCTTTTAAAGGTTTTATAAAATATATTTCAAGGTTTATAATAAAAGTAAGATATTATTTAGGTAGGATTAAAAAGGCTAATAAAGAAGAAATTATTAAGTTATGTAACTTCAATCTTTAGGAAAGGTTTATTAAGTTTTTAAATTTTCTTAATTATTCTTATTACGGGAATATAAGGAACTCACCGATAGATTTTGGGAATAGAATTTTAAAAGGAAAATATGTTAATATAATTTAAAAGCTTTTAGTTTTTATAAAGTGATAAAAAGGATTTTTTAATAGTTTTACGTACGATTACGTAAAATAGCTTAATAAAATCGTGACAATCGTTAACAAACTTAACGATCTAGAATCTTTAGGATGGCTGGCAAGTTTAACGATCGAGGCTTTTAAGATCGCTAACGAATCCAGCAATCCTAAACTTTTCCTTTAAAAATATCAAGTATATAAAGATATATATTATCTATTTTATAAATTAAACAATACTAACTTATAATATAACTTCGTTATATAAATTACTTTTAATAATTTACTATTACTAGATGTAATTATCGCATACCTTATTACTTAATTTCTTATAATACCTCTACTAATTTTAATCGTACGACTAGGTTTACTAGTTAGTTAAACCGACCAGCCGTTATAAAAATCCTTGATATTAAAGAATAATTTCTTATGCCCTTTTTAATTACAAAGTTTCCGTTACTTCATAGTTTTTCCTAATATAATAAACGTAATAAAAATGACAGAAGAAAAACTTATTTAAATTGGAAGTTTTTAAGAGCAAATATTATAAAAAGAACAAAATCATCCTACGAACTACGACCTTATTAACGTAATTATACGGTTAGAATAGAACTTAAAATTACCCGACATTTAAAAAGGTTACGTAATATAAATTCGAATTGATCTATAAATTATAAAGAATTATTAAATTTATAAGAATTCCTTAGATATAATACATACAAATTCAGAAGAATTTATAAACTTAAAAGGATTAATTTATAATATCTACTTTATTTTCTTATTTAAAAATTAAAGAATACCGGTTTAGAATATAATTTAGTTATTTAAATTAGCTTTAGTAAGTTACTATTACTAAACCTTATTTCTCGATGTTTTATTACTTAATATTTTACTATATTATTATTAATATAAACCGTACAACTAGGTTGAATAGTTGGTTAAACCTCTTACCGGCTTTATATATGTACATACAATTATCTTGATTATAGCTTATTATTAATATTATATTAATTCTAAAAAAAAAGCCCATTTGCTATTTGTAAATCCTACCGTATTTATTGATTATAGCCTAACCTCGTCGTATTATTATCTCTTTGATTAGAATATGATAAATTCGAATTTCCTTAATTTTACCGCGTAAATTTATAAAATAGGATATATGTAAACGTATTATAATCTTTTAATAGTAATATTAACCGACGGATATAGTATTTAAATGTTTTATTCAAAGCTAGATGTTATATAACAATAGCCGAGTAATTAATTTAACAGTTACAAATTAAATGTTTAATTAACGATTAAAGAAAAAACGTTTTCAAGATCAGTTAATAACACGTAAAAGTTTATGAAAGTGTATAACTTGATTAATTACAACCTTATTTTACGGGAATATTATAATATATAATATAAGAAATTTGTAAGTTTCGTCATAGGGCTTTAACTTTCTCACCGCCTAGGAGAGTTATTATTCGAAATTAAAATAACTCATATTATTTTAAATAAAGGTTAGCGTTTTATAAAGCGCTTGTTTGTAACTAGTTTAAGTTTTTAAATACGGTAATTATATGCCCAAGGAAAAGGCGGTAGTTGTATAATACGAACTAAAAAGGAAACATTGTCATAGTAGTAATAATCCGGACGTTTTTATATATCTTTTTCTTATAATCTTAGTTATTACGAATAAGAGAGTTTTTAAAAGTCTCGATAGTTAATTGCCTTACTTATTAAGTACGGTTTTCGTATTTTCGGGTTTGTTACGAGATAGTATCGATATATTAAGGGGGCAAAGTATTTGTGAAAGTTATAATACCTTAAATAAAAATATAAACAGACTAAATAAAAATAAATAAAATAACCGCGTTGTTTTTATTTTTTTTCTAATATAATTTTAATTAAAATAGGTTGCATTTTATAACTAGGTGTAACAGGATGATATTATATTTTGGTACGATAATTATAACGTTTAAAATTATATTCGGAATCGCGGACCCACTGATGCTGCCGCCGGTTTAACGGCACCGCCCATTCCAGCAAAGTGCGCTCGCCGCACATGAGCCCTGTTATTCGTCACGAGATCATCCTCTATATACAGTTGATTACTTGCTACTGGATACAGGATACTAATAGCCTGGATTGACATCGATGACTTGACAGCCGGCTACTAGTACCCCAAAGGCTCATCACAATAGTTTATTTCATAATACAGGCTTCTGATAGCCCGCGTGTGAGGTCATCAAGTCATTCGCCCTTTGATTTAGGCTCCTAGTAGGTTTTGGTCTAATAGATCATCAATTTCTTGATACAGACCTGCTTCACGCTACTAGTTAAAGCAAACCTCGCTTCTCAATCAACTGCTCTATACCGCAGCCGTCATCAAAGAGGCGCTCCGTGTGAATTCCCCAGTCGGTTCCGCCCGATCAGGCTCTCCAAGTCTGTTCTTGACGCATCCGGAGCCGGGAACGAGGTATCATACCGATGGCTACATGCTCTTCTCCGCCTCTCACGCACTGCACCACAATCCCGATTACTGGGAGGATCTTCGAAGCTTCGACCCGCAGCGCTGGCTTGCCAAGGGATCCGTGCTGGCCAAGAGTTAGCACATGTTGAGTTGGGCGCTATCTTGGCGATGACGGCGTGGGGTTGGAAACTACACCGGTGGTTTGCTACGGATGATGAAGTTTTTTGGGGGCCTGGGCATCTGGCTGATTTGCCGGGCGAGAACACCTCTCATCCGAGGGATGGCATGCCCGTGCATTAAGTTGAGCATGAAACGGGCGGATAAGTTTAATGAGCTTTACGCCTAGCTTTGGGATAGATCTAAGCGTCGCTGTTGATGGTGCGGTTTAGATGGTCGGGGGCTATCGTGCGCATTTGATATTGGACCGGCATGTGGAAAATCTGCAAGGACAGAGCAATGGGTGGATAAAGCGTCGCGACAGAAAGAACAGGAGAGGTATAGTGTGTCATCTTGCGGCAAAACAATACTTGTAAGAGCTCTTGACTAACAGCGATGCAATCCTCTCATTAGCCAGCCATTACTCTTTGGTCAACCGTCCGTTCAAGAGATACTCTCCAACCACGGCAATCCCGCCATTCTCTCCTCTGTCCTTCACCACCTCTTCCATCCCCGCCG
Source organism: Monosporascus ibericus (assembly GCA_004154915.1). Lineage (NCBI taxonomy): Eukaryota > Fungi > Ascomycota > Sordariomycetes > Xylariales > Monosporascus > Monosporascus ibericus. Next base: position 37,080 of record QJNU01000323.1, read on the forward strand.
TCAAGTTCTTCAGAAACCCGTCGTCAATCCCATCATCACGACAAGCCTCTAGAATATTCTTTAAACCCTGTGCTTGCATTCCAATCGGATTCCCCAGGTTATCATCCCACGCCTTGTCATCCCAAGACCGAGCAATGAGTCCAGTATACGGTATCAATGCGCCCAAGAACGGGTTCAGACTGCCTGACACAACAGGTTCGAGCTTCTCGTCGGCTGTGGTATGTCCTTTTTTGAGGAGTGCCATGGCGACGAACGTTCCGCTAAACATCCCATACATGGACGACAGAGCAGCAAGGTCGTATCGAGCCGCAGCATCTATGGCTGTGCCGAGATATTCGGGCCTTCCGAGGGGTTCAAGGAATGAGGCGATGGGCTTGAACGCTTCGGGGGTTTCTCCACTGACGACAAAAAATGACTGGGGCCCGCCGATCATTTGAGGCGTTACCATGACCGCTCCGTCGAAGTAGTGTTTGGCAGAGTGGGAGGCGACCCAGTCTGCCATCTCCCGTGCTTGTTTCGGGGTACCGTTGGTCAGGTTGACAATAGTCTTTCCCTCCAGGGCAGAGGTCGGAATGTCAGCCAGTGCAGTCTTGATGCTGGAGTAGTCGAGGAGACAGATGACAATGGTGTTGTTCCTGGAGATGGCACTCTGGACATCCGCTTCGAGGATAGCTCCGGCCTCGACGGCGGTTCTGACCTGAGGTCGAGCTGCCGTGCGGTTCCAGATGGTCACCTTGTTAGAAGCCTTCAGAAGAGCTTGTACGAGGGCGGAACCCATGTTCCCGAGGCCGAGAAATGTGAGAGATTGAGGAGTGGTCATTCTGAGCGTTGCAAGTCTGATGAGCAATAAGTGCCGGGTTTGTTCCTTGGTGTTCCAGATGTTTGTTGATTCAAGACTGCTACGGAACCTTGCCGGCTCTTTATACTACAGCCCAGGCCATAGACATCCTCATATTACGGCCTCATCTCTGGTTGAGCTCCCCAATCTGCTGCCTCGGGGGCGGTTCACGATGCTTGAGCCAATCGAGTCGGGCTGTCATCCATCCGCGAGAGGCATTTTCTCAAGGTCTCCTTCCAACGTCTCAATGAGTTGTGAGTCACGCCGAAGTAAGCTGGCATAGATCAATTGAATATTCTGGCTTGGCTCGGATGAATTCGAGGTCGTTCAGAGGATGTTGAGGCTTAGAAATCAAGACCCGTACGTGGAGGTGGTTCAATTAATCAGCATCCACACCCAAACGGCAGGTAAGCTTAAATTCCCGGTCGACCAAGCTTGAATAGGAAAGGACAGCAACTTCTCTGCATCCGAGATGGGAGTGAATTAGCTATAACCCAAGGGAGGAACCGACCGTCTCAGGGCGACATGTGGTTGTCCGCATTGTCGCCTGGTAAGCTCGAGCGGGGTTCAAGCTAATGGTCATCAGCGGAGACAGCCCGGATGCCAATCGCAAACAACTGAAATAGAACACAGAAAGATTAAGATGAACCCCCATCAACGGCCCACCCCCTCAACGCGCCGCCATTTCCCATACCAAATCAACGAAATCGCATATCTTTTATTCACAAAAGTTGGTGTCAAAGAACAACTAACGGAATATGATGAGAGGCTAAAAATAAGGCAGTATATAAATATCATTTAAAAGCCTTAATATTTCTATAAAAACCTTAAAGGTCGAAGTTGTAAAAACGAAACCTTAACTTTTTTCTTACCTCACTAAAATTAGGCCCTTTGTTTTGAAGGCGTAAAGTAGGGGGTCCTGAATTATGATTAGCGGCAACCCCCGTACGCCCGACGTTGATCATCTAGCAGGTTTAAAAAGCCATGCCTCACGTTCATTAAGCATGCAATGACAGAGGAAACCATGAACTTCGAACAAGTGATATCTACACGGACCTATCAGGCAGGTCGCAAGTGAATGGCAACTATGTACGCAAGAAGTGTTTGTAAGACGTTGGAGTTCACCTGCCACCACCTGCCTATGTACAATATGATGTATCAGGCTCCCCGGGTTCCTATCTCTACACACTCAACGGTAGACATCTCCTCACATTTAATGTCTTTAAAATAGTAAAAGTACACAGATAGACTTAATACGGAAGCCCGGTTACGGCGGCTCCATGTCGTGCAGGTCACCGCTGCTGAATAGGAGCCACGGAACGCATTGTCGGAGGCGGCGGCTGTCGGCGCTCCTTCTTCTCGAGGACAACAGCGTCGAGCACGCCCATGGTCTTCATCCTCTCCTGGCGCGCGCGTGCCCGCTCTTCCATGCGCCTGCGAACGAGCTCGGCGCCGATGCCCCCGGCAGCCATGCCGCCGAGGTGGGAGGCGATGTCGACGCCATGCTTACGGCGGGAGAAGACGCCAATCAGATGAAAGCCGAGGATGAGGCCGATGAAGGCGAGGCCCTGCGGGCCCGAGATGGGGTCCGGCGGGTAGCCGAGGATCTTGAACTCATCGTAGCGGTGCGCCCAGAAGAAGGCAACTACGAGGCCGTACACGGCACCCGACGCCCCTAGCGTCGTGTATTCTAGCCCGCGCCGCAGCACGAGGTCCGCGAGGCTCGCCATGAAGCCTACCGCGCCCGACGCAAAGTAGAGCGCCAGGAATTTGCCCCGGCCAATCTCGTCGTGGATCCGCGTGCCGAAGAACCAGAGCGCCAGCATGTTCGCCGTGAGATGGCCGAAATTGTGATGAGAGAACATGGCGCCGACCAGCTGCAGCGGCCGGGGCGTCGCGGCGACGAGAATAAAGTATCGGTTGAGGATGGCCCACAGCGGCGGCACCTTCCAGAACATCCAGACGACTAGGTTAAGCCCGATAAGCGAAATGCATGTGGCGGCAGCAGGTGGGACGTCCGGCCATAACCTCCATGATTGTCTTGGTGGGTTGTAGGTGGTTGCGAAGATGGCACCCGCAGCGCATATCAGAACGGTCATGGCGAGGGCCGGGAGCAGACGTTCCCATTTATTCATCTCAGGCGGGGCTTCGAGCTTGGACGTGGCGCGCTCCGCGTACTTCTTCATCAGAGGGCTCAGCTCCTTCGATTTCTGCTGCTGGGCCTGCAGGGTGCCGATGTTGCCTTTGGCTTCCTCTTCCTCGCGTTTCCTCCGCTCTTCCTCGAGTCGCTTCTCCTCCGCTTCGCGCTTCGCTATATTCTCGGCCCGTATCCGGTCAAAATTGCTCTCGCCGTAGGGGGAGTCGCCTCCCTTCCGGGGCAGGCGTCCTGGTGGGTGCTGTGGTTCCTCGGCTTGGGTCTGGGTATGCGGGTTCTGAGGGCTGGCCTCTTCGAACTCCTCTTCGGCCTCCCACTCGCTTCCCTCTTGCGCCTCGAGAAGCTTAAGTTCGTCTTCCGCTCGTAGACCTGCATTGATAACTTCGTCGACAGGAATGTTCTTGCGTAAATATTCTAAAGCCTTGATCTTATCCTCGACGCTGTATTGCAAAGTGTTCCGCTGTAACTCCGGGTCGTCCAGGGTCCCTGCTACCCGCCGCCCGTGTATTATCCTCAGTAATTGGTTGGCCGATTGTGCGGATATGTGTGCGCCGAAGATTACATTGACTTCCCGCTGGTTAAGGTCTTCCTTCCTGAATGGAAGACCTTCGACGTCTTCGTAATCGATGGGCAGCTGTGTGTAATGTGTTATGGCGCGAAATCGGAAAACCGTGCGAACCTGCATCCGGGGTAACAGGTTCGGGACTCGTTGGTAGTGTCTGGCAGCTCCCAGATGTCCCGGTAATACGCGGGGGTTATGGAAGGATCGACATGGTTCAATTGTTGGCATGCGGCTTGTAGCGAAGAACCGCCTCGCTGCAGAGGCGAGCAGCAGCTTTTCGGTGCTACCGGATACCGCTCGGAGGCCGACCTGGAAACATGAGGGCGGCGGAGAGAATATCGGGAGGATAGACATCGTTATCAGGCTATTTGGACCATTATATTGTCCAGTAGTCAGTCTACCCTCAGGATACAATTCATTGGCGCAGCGCTCTCCCGACAGCGAGCCTCAAAAGAGGAGGACCAGGGCCTTCGAAAGTATGAGATGTCGATGTCCCTGTCGGAACAAGGCCAACGGAGATTAGCGGGAGCCAATAGAAATTCAGCCGGGTGGTGAAACATGGCAGTTCAGCGCCCAAAGTTACCTCTGCCCCCACCACCAAGTCCTTAAGCTGTAGAATTGCATAAAATGTCGTTTATTGAAATTGCGAGCAGTTCCTCGTCCCGTGACTCCTCTGAAGAGGCGATCAGGCAAATGGTTAATGGGAGCTAGTGCCAAGATGGCCACTGCAATCGAAGGAAGGTGGCGGTGTGCATTCTTCAGCTTTTCCAAGGAGTCCTACGCCCTCGGTGCTTCTTTGCTCACTGCTAATAACTCCTCGGGTCTGGCATGGCAGTGATACTACCATGCCTTCTTTTCCAATATGGCTATTATGTTTCCTAGTGCGGTTGATGAATGGTCTACTAATAGAAAGCTGACAAGGGCCGCTAATTAGTTGACGATTTTCCACTCCGGTCGCGTCCGCAAAGCACACATGCGCGCTGCCGTTTGTGCCCCGGCAGGAGCTCCGTCTGGCCGTGAGGAGTCGGCACCGGTCCGGCGCACGGCCGTGGGGGCGCATTAGGGAGTTGATGGAGAGATCATGCACGCACCTTGAGCCAGCTCCGCCAGTGAGGGGAACACATGCTGTGAGAACGACATGGTTCTGCTTATGGGACGCTCTTCCGCGAGCCAATTAACTAAGAAAAGGAATTCGTGTCGGGCCTCTAGTCTAGGAAAAGGTCTTAGAATGATAGCAGAGAGGGGTGTCGGCTGCCTTGAGCCTTGAACTTTGTGCCCAGTTGCATCTGACTCGGACCAATATGGAAGCGAATGCGCCCGCGCTGTGTAGCTGGTAGAACAAACCCAGCCACAGCTAGCATTCCCGTTTATGACTAAAGACAAAAGAGGCGCTGTGTGTCCCGACAGGGAACTCTTGCACAAAGCTCTCCGAGCTCCTGAAAAGTTCTCCCTATAACTGGGAGAGTTCGAAGACATCACGTTCGAGCTTTTTAGACCTATGGGGAAATTTTCTCGCAATATCGAACATTCACTGCGGAGCCAGGACGACAGGACAATGTCGTAGTCGGGAACTGCCCATTCATTGCGTTCCATCTGTTTTGCAGCTTCACGCTGCGGCTCGCGGAAATGAGGAGGCATGGTGGTCATTAGACGGTTAGTGTAACTCCCCTGAGAAACCAATGGGGAGAAGGAAGGAAAACACGACAGGATGCGTACCTTGACCAATTTAACAAAGCCGGACTTCGTCACTGCAACAAACAAAATCAGTAGCTCAACTAAGAAGCCCTTGCAGTAACTTCGTCAGCAAGTTTCCACAACAGATGCCTGACGATCAACCAGTATGAGAAATACTGGAAGCATGCCTGAGATATGCTAGGGAGGCTAATACACAGCCCTAAAGGGCACTTACTGATCGGAATCGCCTTTGGAGGGTGCTTTTCTGTAACATACCTAGCGAAGCCTTCGAACGAAATGTTGTAATTCTTGTAATGCAGACATCAAGCCTGATCAGTTGCGGCTGTGGCTTTGCCATGTTTAACACTTGAGACGGTTTCGCAATGCTTTGTCGTGCGATTCGCGGTACCAAGGTTTATAACTGTTGATAAAAATAAATAGTTGGCAATGTTATCCTGGGCGTTAATCTTTAGGGGAAGAGAGCAACTCGGACTTTTTATCGCGGGCTCTTTACGCGCATCCCTGCATATACTGCATCAGAAGGCCTATTACACAGCTACATAAGAAAAACGCCACGATTGGTGAATAATATAGTTGCCATAAGTCATTACGTCCAGGTATGGTGCGATACGCAAGTATGCAATTTGTGCACGAAACTCCGACTAGAAATCAGAGCTCGCTCCAAGTTGAAAGTCATTTTCCTAAATGATTGCGCAGAAGGCTGCATATTGTTGTTACTATGCGATAGAGTCATGTTGGCAAAATTGACACGTTAGTTACACGGTAGGTTGAGATTGTGTAACAGCTCCCTTCCTTCCTATACCGCTTCTACAAGATCAGGGAGGGGCAATGATGCCGCTTTCGTATAAAACGCATTGCCGAGGCCGATCTCAAAATGGCTCCATGGAGTAAGTCATAGCTGGCTCCAGCAATCTGTAGCCTGTCTTCTGCTCGGCACGCCCACGAACAAGCGCGTATGCAAGTGAATATACCACATACGGCGCATCGAAGTGACGGACGCCACTCAGAGGGTGTCGGAAAGTGAGGACTAGCATGTGAATTTCCACTTCTCACGCAATGCTAAGTTGTTTGCTCTGTATTGTTATGTATTATCTTCAGGTAGAGGCTTGAGATCCCACCGGACGGATGGTAATATAATCATATGTAATTAGGTGCTTGTTTGAAGAAAATATAATAGGCAAAATCCGAAATTTAAATTTAAGAGTTTAATGCCTATGGCGTAGGAGTCACCTGATAAATTCCCAGCACAGATTATTGCATAATGAGCGGTATATTATAACCTAATTGGTTGTCTATATCAGAACACTGCGTCTCAGACATGGGCATCAGTTAGCCAATTGGCTGTTATTAGACGTAGTAAGAAGGAAGGTGTAAGTCAAGTCAGAAATAGAATCCCTTCCAAGCAATGGATTCAAAATTGAGGTATTCCGGATGGCGTCATGATGTTCAAGGCTCTCGCGACATGAAGGGCTTAACAGAGCTCGCAGTCCGCTCCCCTTAATCCGTTCGGAATCAAGCTATATTCGAGTCGGCATCTACTCAACGAGAGTGTAACGGTGTATTGTATTGCATACTGCGAGATGAACCATAACTGGATCTTAAGAGTCGTATTGATCCTGCCATAGCGAATAGTGGCTTCAAGACCAGGCACACGACCACCTATAGTATATATACGTCCCACAAGCCGCCATCCGCTAGTAGAATCCACAGTTAACTCTGCCTGCCTGCCCTTTGTTGGCAGTTGGTTTTGGAAGCCAGAGTGACTAGGCAGCCCACATATTAGTACCAGTCTGGAACCTGACATTTCTTCGTGTTCTGGGAGAAACCAGCCCTGTGTATGGACGGCTCACCGGACTTAATCTCTAATCTCCGGTTGACCCTGACTCTTCTCAAGAACGGCGGGGCCAAACGGTCCTCTTGCGTCTGGCGTTGAGCATCATTAAAGCCTTCCCATTACCAATGCAACTTCTTTCTGGCTCCGCTTACTTTTCTTGCTTGAATAGCTTCCGATACTGCTGAAAATAGTCAGAGCCAGCCCTTTACCTTCTAAAACGTCCCAACCCCATACGTTCCCAACATCGGCACCAAGATCCACCCTTTTCTTGTATTATTCACGGGGGAGCCTACGGCAAGTGAAACTTGAAATTTCCCTCGCATTCATTCATTAACGTCCAATAATTTCGACAATCCATTTTGACCATGCCCTTGTTCGATGCAACGGCCACCAGTGAGCAGGTCGTCGAGGCCTTCGCCCCGCAAGTCAAGGGTCGTATCTATGTCATCACTGGTGCCGGGCAGCCTAGTATCGGGAGTTCAATGGCCACAGCGCTGGCTCGAGCCTCGCCGGAACATATCCTCATCGCGTCACGGACCGCCGCCAAGGTCGAGCCCGTTCTTGCCGCCATCAGAGAGGTAAACCCCTCGGTCAAGGCGACCTTTGTCCAGGTCGATCTTTCTCACCATGACTCCGTGCGGCGGGCTGCCAAAGAGATCCTGGAGGCGACCGCATCTAAGATCGACGTACTTATCAACAGTGCTGGGAACATGGCTCTTAAGGAGTATATGGTCGATAAACAGGGAATTGAAATGCAGTTGTCTGCCAATCATATCGGACATTTCCTGTTGACAAATCTGCTGGTGCCCGTCATTTCGGCTGCTGCTGATGCTAACAAAAAGCAAGGTGCACGCATCGTCAACCTCTGCAGCCTGGGGTATCTGATCAGCCCTTTCCGCTTCGACGACTACAACTTTTCCCGCGGGAAGACGTATGACCCTTGGACAGGGTATGGCCAGGCTAAGACCGCTAACATTTTATTTACTTTCGGCTTAGCCAAACGGCTTAAGGAACGTGGCGTTACTTCATTTGCGGCCCATCCCGGATCTAATCTCGACACCCAGCTTGGGTCGCACCTGGTCATGGAGGACTACAACGATATATTTGAGATCACGAAGCGCAACACGGGCAAGGATTTCGTATTCGACGAGCCGCGATTCAAAACCTACGCCCAGATCGGTGCCACGCCTCTTACGGCAGCACTGGACCCGGATCTCGCCCCCAAGTCACCTGCTCTCTTGATGAATAACCAGATTGCGGAGACCGCGGAGCATGCAAGCAACCCTGAGGTCGCGGACAAGTTGTGGAAATTGAGTGAAACGCTGGTCGGCCAAGAGTTTAACTATTGAGCTTAGACCGCCGATCAATATATGTATGGCCCTCGTTCAGGGTTTTAGAAGAGCATATAAGCAAACCTTCCCAACTCTCTGGCCTCCAAAAGGGAGAGATATCTCGGTCTGTATAGTTTCTTACTACCAGGGGACTATGAAATGAATTGGAACTAGGATTAGGCCGGCGCCAAGTGCTTCATGGAAGACTTGTAACTCGTCCCCTGTCTGCTTTGGTAGTTCCGACTCTTGACTGGCAGGCCTATCCAAATGCATCCGTAATTCAGCCCCTCCCAACGCCTTTGGCTTCTGAATTCCCCCTCTATCGCAAGAAGCATATTCGTAGAATCCGCACCTAGGAACCACTGCACGCATTCATAGTCCTCGCTGTCCTCCCGAACCCTCCCAATAAACTTTCATCCCGATCACTGTCGTAGCAAGAGCCAATAATAGCAGCGAAGGTATCTACGGATCAATCATTCTTATGCATTGGAACTGGGGCCTTCGCCGTGCATCCATCCTAGTTCTTCGCCCACGTGACCAAGGCCACGAGGTCTTTGGGACCCTGGACGGCGCGACCAAATTGGTTCTCCTGCTGCATGTCCTCCGTGATGCTGCAGAAATTATTAGTGGCCAGGTTGCCTTGATCATCAGTAAAGATCAGTAAAGACCTCCAGAGCCTGTCCCCACAAGCTCCCCCGTATTACCGTGGTATGGACCCATGGACACATGATGGACTGGACAATAAGCGGGCCATGGGTCGCGGTGTAGCCCAGCCAAGATGTTGCTCAATTGAAAGACTTCTAGTCCTAAACAATTTTTCCAGCACTAGTAACTTTCCTGTTGCTCGATTACATCGGTAAAGTGGACCGACCCTAAGACCCCCCCTACTGTCCTGATATTCCTGACACTATGCGCCTAGCTGGTGGGGTCCGTATCACTTGGTGTTTGTCTGATCTTCCAGGGTAAAACGGACGGTTAAGTGGGACCTCGCTTGCTATAGCAGAAGGCGGCCAGGTGGACGGACCGTCATCCATGGTTAATTCGCTCTGTCGGGTATGACGTAGTTGTATCTACATTGCAATGGCCCCCAACGCCGGGATGCATCCACGAGCTTAGCGTCCCTAGACTCAGGCTGAGAGGATGCGGCAATGTTTGTCTATGGCGCCACGCCCCCCAACTGCCGAATTTCGAGTAGACACTAGCAAATTTCCCGAGAAAAGAGCCTGAATGCACGGGTATTTTTGGACTACTCCTGACTAGGCCCCATCGGCTCCATAATCCCCCACCTTGAGCTAAAAAGTTTCCCTCTTCCAACTAGCAACACTCCCGGCGGAGACGCGATCCGCCTGGCATCCAGCCTGGAATCGGGTGGCCTGGGAAAGATGCGCTTCGAACGGACTGTAGGAGTTGTACTGGCGCGTTATGGTGCATAAATCAGCGTAAGTTCCCCCTCCCCAAGCTGAGGCAAGGCGTCGAGGATACGAGGATATGAGGATACGTACTGGAAGCCATTTCCTTGAAACAAACTCAACCCCAACAATCCCCCCCTCCACGAGCTTCTACTCAAGTTATGAAATCTCGGCACTACTTGTCTTTGTTAGCTCTGACCGCCCTCCGGCCGAATTCAGCAGCTGGGCAGCAGAAGCCCGAGAGAACCTTCTTCCCAGACTGCACCAAGGAGCCGCTGGCCTTGAACAAGATCTGCGATGTCACGGCGTCCCCCCCTGAACGAGCCGCCGCCTTGGTCGAGGTCATGCTGCCGGGTGAGAAGTTGGAGAATATTGTGAGGTGAGTTGTTATCTGTTCCATGTTTTAAGAACCAAAGCCCTCAGGCCTCGTATCCTAGCCAGTCGAACGGCTCGGCGCGGCTCGGGCTGCCGTTCTACAACTGGTGGAGCGAGGCCCTGTACGGCGTGGGCTACGCTCCGGGGGTGCGGTTCCCCGACCAGGCGCCTTTCAACGCGGCGACGTCGTTCCCGATGCCCGTGCTCATGGCGGCTACCTTCGACGATGAGCTGATCGAGGAGGTGGGCAACGTCATCGGGACGGAGGCCCGTGCCTGGGGCAACGCGGGCTACTCGGGCATCGACTTCTGGACGCCCAACGTCAACCCGTTCAAGGACCCGCGCTGGGGCCGCGGGTCCGAAACGCCGGGGGAGGACGTGCTCCGGGTGAAGCGGTACGCTGAGCGGATGCTCCGTGGACTCGAAGGAACCGAGAAGGAGAGGCGCATCGTGGCCACTTGCAAGCACTACGCCGGCAATGACTTTGAGGACTGGAACGGGACATCGCGGCACAATTTTGACGCGCACATCTCGATGCAGGACCTGGCAGAGTACTACATGGCGCCGTTTCAAACCTGTGCGCGTGATGTCAAATGCGGCAGCATCATGTGCGCGTACAACGCCGTCAACGGGGTGCCGTCCTGCGCGAGCCCGTACCTCCTACAGACGATCCTGCGAGAGCACTGGGGTTGGACCGAGCACAACAACTACGTGACGAGCGATTGCGAGGCGGTGCTTGACGTGTCGCTGAACCACGGATACGCTAAGACCAACGCCGAGGGCACGGCGCTCTGCTTCGAGGCCGGCATGGATACATCGTGCGAGTACATCTCATCATCGGACATACCTGGCGCCTGGGAGCAGGGTCTGCTCAAGGAGGAGACAGTCGACCGGGCGCTGCTGCGGCTATACGAGGGCCTCGTGAGGGCGGGATACTTCGACGGCAACCACTCGATGTGGGCGCACCTGGGGTGGGAGCACGTCAACACGCCCGAGGCGCAGGCGCTCGCCTTGCGGACGGCCGAGGAGGGCATCGTCCTGCTGAAGAATGACGGCACGTTGCCGCTCGAGGACGCCGAGTCGGCGACGCTCGCGCTCGTCGGCTTCTGGGCCGACGACGGGTCTAAACTCCAGGGAGGCTACAACGGGCGGGCGCCGTTCCTGAACTCGCCGGCCGACGCCGGCCGCGCTGCCGGACTCAATGTGATCGTGGCCGGGGGACCGATTCTGCAGAACGAGACGGCACACGACAACTGGACGACGCCGGCCTTGGCGGCGGCCGACCAGGCCGACTACGTCATTTATTTTGGCGGGTTCGACACTTCGCTCGCGGGGGAGACGCTCGATCGGACGCACCTAGACTGGGCTCCCGCGCAGGCGGCGCTGCTGCGGCGGCTGGGCGAGCTCGGCAAGCCGCTGATCGTGGTGCAGCTGGGCGATCAGCTCGACGACTCGGAGCTGCTCGCAGCTGACTGGGCGAGCGCCATCTTGTGGGCGTCGTGGCCGGGCCAGGACGGCGGTACGGCAGTCATGAACCTTATCAAGGGCGAGGCGGCGCCGGCGGGCCGCCTGTCGATCACCATGTACCCGTCCAACTACACAGACCTGGTGCCCATGACGGACATGGCGCTGCGGCCTTCAGTCGACGACGAGAGCGGGCAGTTGCTGCTGCCGGGACGCACGTACCGGTGGTACCCGGACGCGGTGCGGCCCTTTGGCTACGGCCTACACTACACGAGATTCGAGCCATCGGTGCCGAGGTTCTGGAACTCGGTGCTGGATATACAGGCCCTGTTAGCATCGTGCGACAAGAAACACCAAGACATGTGTCCTCTGCCCGCACTCCCAGTGGATGTGACCAATGCCGGCAACCGCACGTCGGACTACGTCGTCCTCGCCTTTGCCAAGTCAGAGGTCGGCCCCGCGCCGTACCCGATCAAGACGCTCGTCGGGTACGAGCGGCTGCGCGGCGTTGAGGCAGGGGAGACACGTCGTGCGAGACTGGCCTGGACTCTCGGTGACCTGGCGAGGCATGACGAGGACGGCAATACAGTGCTGTACCCGGGAACGTATACGGTAGTGATTGACGAGCCGCAGCGGGCGAGTGTCGAGCTGAGGCTTGTGGGTGACGTTGCCGTGCTGGATGAATGGCCTGCACCACCTCCGCGGCCGGAGACTGAGCAATGAAGGGCATGGTGCCTGGGTACATACCTAAAGGTAGGATGCCTTGCCGTAGAAACAGTCTGCCAGGCAACCTGCAGGATTGGGGGCTTCCATCATACCTATCTTCCTCTCTTGTAATTATGAGCAGCCACGGGTCGGTGGTCTGACATAGGCAAAGTCGTTTAGCTATCTCTGTGGCCTCCACGCCCGCAATCTGTCCAATTCCGCTGCACGAATCCGTGATTTCCTGTCTCGAGGCTGTGTGGATAGCGAAGCGGCCGCATACATTGCATGTTATCAGACCTCATCTATTGCTGCGGCGAAACCTGCTCGAGCCTTACCCATACCTAAACAGATGCTAGTATGAGGCTCCCGACTGCCACTGCATAACAAGAATCGATCCCACATGACTAGAAACGAGAACTGTTGGCACAACGACACTCTATTGGCAACCCTTCTAGAACTTTCCCCAGCCTGGTTACTACATTCATACTCTTGCCCGAGCCCATCCGGGCTTGAAACGCTGGGTAGCCGACTGGGTATTTACAGTACCCACGCCAGACTGACCTCCTTGCGGATATCAAGAGCCCAACTTTGGGATCCAGAGCCAAAAACGGCGGTCTCGACATCAATGCCAGAAGTGACCTGACTGTATAGGGCCTCAATACGCTATCTATCGTCCGATTTGCTAGTTTCCACCTAAAGCCTGAGTGTTACTCTACCTTACTAATCCCGCCTCTACATAGTTTTTTAAGACTGCAACGTTAGTAGTAGTTGACCTACTGGCCTTGTCTTAGTGTCAGTCACCCTGCTTTGTGTCGAATCTTCTTGTGGCTAGGGTGAAGTTGATCTTCACTTGAACGGGTCTCATGTCTGGTGAATATGGTTCTAGATCGGACGGCACCTCCCCTCCTAGATAGAATGATACGTTCACCCTCTTTGTGTCCGTGCAGTGGAGTATGCTATCTCTCATCGCTGTATATTTCGTGCAGCGAATGAGGAAGTGCTGGAGAGTTTCTGGTGCCCGGCGCGTAGCCGAACATGTCTGGTTCCGCCACTCCGCTCTTGCACAGGTATCCATTGAGATTCGCCACCACCGTCCGGACTTGTACTACGACGCTTGCCTGTTGTAGTTTCCGCCGGTTGTACAGGTCGCGGGTATGTCTGCTCGGTAACGCCGTGTCCACAGTGGATATTTCCTAATTCCTTCCGGTGACGTTCTGTCCTGACATAACTTGGCCTGGGCGAGCCTGACCAATTTGGCTCGTTACGTCTAGTGGCCGGCGTGCGTCCATTCTCGGTTGCCCGTTGAGCTGAGGTAACACCGAGATTAACGCCGTAGAGAGCTCCATTAAGAGGGTTAAATTCCATATCTATAATAACCCTTATTACTATTATGAAGCTTGGGGCCTTGGCTGAAGAAGGGTGGGATGGGATGCAAAAAGGTACCAGCAGAATGGCTTTAAACCCATGCTTTAGCGGTGGTAGGATACCGGTGATGGTGGAGGTTAACATATATCTTATTAGATAGACGCCCAAAATCATCATTAATAGCGTTTTTAAGGTTTTAATTGCATTGTGTTCTAAAGTTACCGTTGTTGACATTTTGCTAATATGTAGATTATATGGTGCAGATGAGAGTGGAGCCGGCGGGATGTGCCACTTTTATGTGCAGAGCCTGAAAGGGGAAATACGAAACGTTTAACAGCAACTCGACGGGAAACACGCCCCCGCCGCCTGTGAAGTCGAAACGACGTTAGACATAGTTGGCCCGGCCAAGCTGCCACCAGCGATGGTGGTGTTGAGAAATAGGAGATGTCAGGCCATCGCACCCTAGTTATTGTGGTAGTGAGCAAGGGTGGTTTCAAGTAGATTTCCGCTTGGCGATTCTGACACTTGCGGCTCGGGCCAGTCAGACGTACACCAATGAAAGGGGCTTCAGAAAAGTGAATGACTGGGGCTATGGTTGACAACGATCCCGTCAGTTCGGCTCTTCTCAGCGGGAATTCTGACTGACCCCTCACAAAGTGACGCCCATGATTCGAGCGAGAGGGTCTTATATCTCCTAACTGAGGATAGGAGGCTGGCTTATAAAAGGCAGCATGCGTCCTCTCGACGGGTTGTCAGACCGATCTAGTTGACGCCACAGAGTCTCAGGAACTTTCTCGCATTCTTTTTTCTTCATTCACTTACACGTTTCCGTCCTTCGTTTAGCCGGCTTCTAGCCCAAGTCCATTTCTTGAACATCGCATTCGACCGACAAGTCAGCTTGCTGCGCTAGCTGTATTCTAGCAGACTCTTCCTCACCCTCTCTATTTTACGCCGACTTTTCTCATACAAACGAAGGATCACTTGCCTCGTCCAACAAGTAGACATCTCTCGACAACAAAGCACTTGCACATAAGCACTTACACGCCACACACAACCTTGATAGTCGAGATGCGTGTCAACGAGATCGCTTTCGGTGCCGCTGCCCTGGCCCGCCTGGCCGCAGCCCACTACACCTTCAACGGCCTGCTGATCAACGACGAGCTGGTGGGCCGCGACTGGCAGTACATCCGCCAGCACGACCGCGGCTACATGCCCACCTTCCGCGAGGAGGCCGCCACCTCGGACGATTTCCGCTGCAACCAGAACGGCGGCTCTGGTGTCAACACGGACGTCTACACCGTCCGTCCCGGCGACAAGGTCGGCCTCCGCCAGGCCTTCGGCGCCGGCGGCATCCGGCATCCGGGCCCCGCCCAGGTGTACCTCAGCCTAGCCCCCGGATCCGTCAAGCAGTACGACGGCTCGGGCGACTGGATCAAGATCTCGCAAGAATTGGCGTGCAAGCCGAATATCGTGCCGGCCGACTTCCAGACGGACGCTTGGTGCGCCTGGGACGAGGACAACGTCAGCTTCGTCGTGCCGGAGAACATCCCTGAGGGCGAGTACCTCGTGCGCGGCGAGCACATCGCCCTCCACGGCGCGCACGATGGTAAGGCCGAGTTCTACTACGCCTGCGCTCAGATCAAGGTCGAGGGCAGCACCGGCTCGGAGCTCCTCGGCGAGAAGGTCCTCATCCCTGGCGTGTATGGCGTCGACGACGACGCTATCAACTTCAGCGTCTGGGGTAGAAGTACCAGCTACCCCTTTGTTCCTGGCCCCGACGTCGCCCCTGGCGGCACCATCCGTGGTTCCGCTGATGGCTCCAGCGCCGAGACCGTCACCATTCCTTTTGATTCGTCTTCTGGCGGCTCTGAGGAGGAGATCAGCCCTCCCGAGACGGAGACCCCTGTCTGCCTGACCCCCCCGGTCCGCCGCCAGAACCGCAAGCTGCGCAAGGCGCGCTCTATGCGCTTCAGAAACTAGGCGATAAAATGCTGGGTCCCGAATTCAATCAGAACAAACAAACAGGTTGTCAATGAAGCTGACGAAGAGTCGTCAGCTATTTCTGTGTATGTACATATATGACCCCGGGATACCTGGAGGGGTTTTCGTGCTGGGAGACGCGGCAAGGGTTTCAATTCGATTCATCTGTACCTATACTGTTCTTGGCTGGCCCAACCGGGCTATAAATAAGAGAAAAGTTTCCTCACCATATTCTTTGGATATGAATGTATTCATGGGGCATGCTAGCGCCGGTAGGACGCGTTGGCGCTACACGCCTACATAGGTTAACTCAGATCGATGTATATGCACAGAAAAAGTTATGATGTATGATTATTGTATGACTGACCCCATGTCCTAGCTCGGTACAGTAATGGCGGAGAGGCTATAACATGCGGCCGAGGTGTGTGGGCTTCTCCCGACGAGCCACTTCAGGGTGAGGAAGAGACGTTCCACAGCGGCCATGCGATACGCCTTTGGGCCATCGATACGATTGTCCATCGGCAATCATCTGGTAGTGGACAGATCGTGAAGATTCATGCAAGCCAGTATGCCGTCGAGGAAATAGATTGTTCCATCGCAGTAGAGATGCCCGATGCAAGCGAATTTCTGACCTTAAGTGATAATTACAAGCCCATTAACACGGATGGGGAGGGAAAGCGTTAATTTGCAAGGCAAAGACACAAACTTCAAGCCTAGAATACATTCTACGCGAACGGAGAGGCCTCAAGAATAGCACCAACCTCGTCACCAAAATCCCGCCTGCCAATCCAAACTTTTTCAGACTCTAGTTGCCCTTGCCACTCGGCCTCGTGTAGAGCGATTCCATCTGACTCCGGCTTCGAGACCAATCGCACAAATTCGAATTCACCTGGGCTTTGAGGGTGCTTTGCCTCGTAGTCCGCTGTAGTTCCCCGTGCTGATATCCTTCTTCTTCACCCAGCTGTTATCACTCTCTGGATGGCCTTTCCACCTGGCCTCGTACCATACTCGCCTGCCAATGCGCCCCTTGGCAACTAACTTCTCAACCTCAAACACAGTACTCTCCTGATCGAGGGAAAGTGGCTTCTCGTGGTGTGCATCATCCTGATCTTGTGATATGAATCCGAGCATGAGATTTTTGTTGGCGATTGTTTCGGCGGCAACTTCAATATCAGCAATCCCAGTGACCAGATCTACTGATATTTGGTGGAACGGCACATAGATGTCCGTGGTGTGTGTGTTCCTTGTCTCATCCCCCTTTGCTACAGCAGGAAAGGACCCGTGGGAAGTACCTGTGATAATGGTAAGAATCCGCCAGTATGCCAACCTCAAGAGAACCACGTACTTTGACTTGTAGAAGCGGCTGTTGGCTCTAATGGGTTGTTTGTAGTTGTGTGATCTATAGTCTTGCTGTTTAGCCGCATTTCCTCCAGGAGCATGTCTGGATCCATTAAATCTTTTAACTCCTTTGATTTCCCACACAGGGCCTGCATATAAGCGGCTGGATCTCTTCTCTCTGATTGCCACTGGCAGGTAGCACTGGTATGTGTGATTGAAACTCTGGAAATTCAGTCGAGGAAGCCGTTGCGTTCGTAGCCAGGTCCTCGTGTGACCTATCGTACGGCGGCTGACGTTGGCCAAACCCATCGGGGCCGCACATCGCATATTGTATAGTTCTCTTCAAGTTTTGTCGAATGGAACGTAGGCAGCCAAAGGTTATGAGGATCGATACTGCTTTATGCCAGTCAGGGTCTCAGGCGAAGTATGTCAGCTAGCAGGGGGTGCGTTAGCACCCCATATACGGAAAGGCTCCCTCTGATCGAATGATATATATTCCGTTGTTAGGTTACTTCAAGAGCAGTACGCGTTACGAAAGCGCACGTAACTAGCCGAATAAAATAACACAACTGATATCCCTTATATTTAACAATTAAAAGTTTAATTCGTTTAATTCGCGTATATATTAATTAATTAATTATTATTAAGACGATATAGATTATATATTAGTAGCAATTATTTATATACTTTAATAATAATAACAACGACCGTACCGTCGACGTTCGTAATTATCATTTTGAACTTAAAATTAAAATCGCTTTTACAAATTCCGATATAATTATTTATTTAAAGAAATAATTTCGTTAACTAATGCGAACGGTTAATTTATCCTTTGAAAAGACCATATATATCAAAAACATCGATCGAACGGGCTATCCGATAAATATTTTTAAAATAATTACTGAAAGCAAATAAGATTATACTTAAAACTTCGCGATATATACTTACGAAAATTGAAAATACGTAAATTTCTAGAAAAGAATTAACTACCTTACGAAATAGGTTTTGTAATTTATATTTCCAGCGATTAAAGAAATAAATCTTTCTTTACGAAAAAACTTACGAATATAATACGCTAAGTTAATTAAATTAAACAAAATATACGATAATAAGTTACTAATTAACATTTAATAAAAATACCGTAAAATATTAAAACAAGTCTTGAAATTAATAAAAAGCTAAACGAATAAATTATAAAATACCAAAAAGATTATAACTTAAAGATAACGATATAATATCTTAAAACGAAAATAATAATCGTTTAAGTAAATAAGTTGTACATAATATTAATTTTTATTATTAAGATATAAACTATAACCTCTTAAAGGATAAAATGGGCTAAAATCGAAAACAAAACTATTAATTATTAAAAGATGGCGGCCAACTTTTTAAGTTATTGAAATATAACCCAGTTACCGTTTATATTATAAAATATTAAAGTAACGTTTTTAACGTTCTATAATACTCTTATAAACCCGTTTAATTAAAACGATCTTAATTAAAAAAGCTTAAAGATATTAACCTTTAACCACGAAAAAAAAACCCCAGCACGTAAATCGAAACGAGGTAATCGTAAAGATTTATATTTGGACCGAAATATTAACAAACGAAAACGTGAAAAGTTAAACGTTTTAAGTATACGTTATAAGGCTTATTTAAGCCCTTATTATAAACTATTTTAATACTTTTATACGTTCTTTAATTAAACTTTAACTAATTTTCGCTTTAATAACGAAATAATAAAGTTAATTTACTAATAACTTAACTTTAATTAACTTTAAAGGAAAAAGTTAATCGCTTATCGAAAACTATAAAAAAGTTAATTATAAAAACGGATTATTTCCTAAAAAGAAAAAGAATCTTAACGTACTTAATAACTAATTAACGCGCCGCTATAAATATTTCATTTTATTTCTTAAAACGTATATTTATTTTAACCTTATGGTTTATAATATACATTTTTAGCTTTATTAAGAGGTTTTTAAACTATAAAATAACGATCTAAGGTAACGAAATACACGCAAAAATAATTTTACCCTAATTAAAAATTACGAAAAAATAAGGATACTGCTTTAAAACCTTAAAGGCCTAATGTGACGGCTAAGGGGTTTAACCAACTATTAAACCTAGTCGTACGGTTTATGTTGGCAGTAGTGTCGTGGGAAACTGAGCAATGATACGTTTAATAGTCACGTCTGGTAATAGCAGATTGTCAAGGGTAATCTGGGTAACCAAGTTGTATTACAAGCTGGTGATCTATCTAAGCTATGGTGGTAACGAATGTGTATATCCTCATCTTGGCTCAAGGTGCTCAAGCGACTCGAACCCTTGAGCTCGTTTGGCCCCTTGAGTCCGTGTGGCAGCTCAAGGAGCTCAAGGGGCTTGGCCCTTTGAGTCTTTTGAGTCAGTCACGTGACCTCTTGCCTTAGGTTGGGGCTAACTCTCCTGGGAGGTCCGACCGTTTGTGTTGTAGCCAAGACCGTTAGGTCATAACAAGAAGAACTAAACAAAGACTGACATTTAGGGAACAAAAGGAGACACAGAGCCCTTAAAGCTCCAGAGCGCTATATATACAGTTAGGATGACTAGCCTAGTTAGCGCCATGACAATAATAATTAATTAATTAATATATACGCGAATTCAACAATTAAAACTTTTAATTGTCCGATATAAAGGATATTAGTTATGTTGTTATATTCGGCTTGTTGTAGGTGCTGTCGTACGTATATAACTTTGGTAGCTTCGGTACGGAACATATATATGCCGATCAGATGGTGACCTTTCTGTCAGATAAGTAGTGCAATAAATGCGTACTCATCAATCCAGTCTTTTGGTACAGTGGCTACGTAACACTTTCCGTATATGGGGTGCGCTCCGCACCCCCCAGCTAGCTGACAAATATGATATTAAAGTCCGATAAATACCGTCCTCTTACTATACATGTCAGCTAGCTGGGGGTTGCATAGCGCACGCCATATACGAAAAGGTCACCTTCTGATCGGCATATATATGTTCCGTAGCTAAGCTACCTAAAGTTATACACGTACGACAGCACCTACAACTAACCTAATACAACAACACAACTAATATCCCCTATATCTAACAATACACTATGTACCCTCTGAAGCGTTCCTGTTTTGATTGCCAAATTTTTTCAGGCTCTTACACTGACAAGGGAGCTGAAATCATAATTCCCGGGCGGTGCCCTAAATGTCTCGAATACACACCATCTGCATGTCAGCCGCCTCGTAATCGGCTGTCCATGGGGGAGGTGATTGGAAGAAGTCTCAACGCCACTTACTGCATACCCATTCTATATCACTCGGGAATAAGCCGGTACAGTATCGTGAACCCGAGTTGACAGCCTTGTTGGAACCTTGGCTTTCTCTTCTCCGATTCTCTTCACATCGTACTAGTTGCTTGCCTTTTAGCATGGAATTAACTCGCACCATGCTAAAACGCCTGAATCGCTATATCGTTCCCGCGTGACTTCTAAACCCAAGTCAGTAGCCGTCGAACGCAAAATGACTGTTGTCCAAGTTTTCCCTTTCACTTACCAAAGCCAAGATATCACCTTCGCCACCTGGATCACTCTTTTCACCCTGTGTCTCGCACCGCTAGTCGCACACATTGTTGCTGGCGTGCCCCAACCTTCATTCCTCTGTAGCCACAGTCCGAAATGGCACGAGCTCATCTGCCATTACAACCCAACCTCGATTATCTGGCGTTATGCCATGATCACAGATCGTCGCATCCGCGCCAAGTCATGGGATCGAGAGGACATCGCGGCAAGTAACGCACTGTTCTGGACCTCCCGGGGTTGGGACGGCTCCGAAATAATGGTCACCGCAGGTCTGCCGTACTGCACGCGTTTACCTGATCATCCCAGGGTCACAATCTTTTCACAAGAGATGATCAAGACCATCATCGTCACGCTTCAGGGAATACAGGCTCTGATCCCTTTACTCAGCGGTCTCAGCACAAGTCGTGCGTCGGACAGCTTTGTGCAGTGGATGGCGGTGGACACTATCTTCTTCCCTCTATCGATCCTGGGCCTCTTTCGTCTCTGTTGCGCAGCTTGGTTGACCGAAGACTTCTTATACGGCACCTCTCAGGTGGTAGGACTGGGGCCTACTCCGGCAAGCAGCGCGGTCGAGACCAGGACTTCTTTTGAAAATCTCCTGGGTGAACCCCTCCCCCCTGACGCAGCCCCAAGCAGATTTCGGCCGACCGCTTTCTGGGCTAGCATGGTCTTCCGTGCGGTGTACCTCCTCCCGATACTGGCAATGTCGACTACTTGCATCCTGTACCTGGGACCCTGGACAGCAAAAGATATCACCAGTCCTACTTCGAACGGTTTGACTATGACGTCGTTCCTGCTGGCCTTGTCCTATCTGCTCTTTACATCCACGACGGCCATAGTCTGCGCGTACTATTTCGCCCGCGGTCATACGACCACCGTCATTCCGTGCATTTCGTCGCTATGGTACAAGGCGTACACCGTTGTCGTGATAGGGCTGGGTATATCTTTGATCGTCATCTCATGCTTGGAGACGAGGAAGACGCCCTGCGGGATATACACCAGCGGGTCGGGTGAGGTCGCTGACATCGATGCATGCTTAGACGAGAACACAACTGTCGTTCCTGTTGGCCCAGGGAAGTCTCACTTTGGCCTCGTTTCGACTCGCCGGGATCATCGCGATGGTAATGGAACCAGCTTGGCGCCCCATCAGTCTTGGGTGCTTAACTTTACTGGTACCTGTCTTGGTGTTGTTGATGATACGCCCACACAGTTAGTGAGATGCCTGCATGCTGACAAGGCCTGAGAAACCCGGAAGGACGATCGGTAGCTTCCTTGTTGGATAAAAGGAGTCTAGCGAAGGTAAAATATCATAAAATTTTGAGGAACCCAGCTTCTCGAACCTTGTAGTAAACCTGCAGTAAGTACGAGACCCTGTCAACACATACTGAAGTATTTGCTTCTGAAAAATCTCCAACAGGCTGACCTCCAACAGGCCCCTCTAAGATAGAACAGATAATCATACATCCTTAGATATATGGAAACACAGCTGTATCTGTAAGAAAGCGATGGTGGACGTCACTGTCATTAGTCCCATAGAGTTCTTAGACTATCAGAGCTGAAACCGAGCTGTATAAGCCTAGTTTCAACTACGTCTGACAGTAAGGGAAGTGCTCATATTCAGAGGTGCCCTCGTTTTAACGTAGTGAACTTACGAATGAAATGGAACGAAAGGTTATCATGTTGTCCATCACCTTCCCTAGAAACCGATTTCTTAGTTTGTAATTTTAACTCATCCTAAATAAGAAAGTAAAAATGAGCGTACCATGGGTAGTCTGGATCCAGAGGTATTGGTGCGTCTCTTAAACGCCTGCCAATCTGTATGGCCCGTACGATATCCGGCAATGCCCTCCTGACGCCCTGGATTACCCTAGTTTTGACCTGACCTTATCGTCGACCCGTAAGCCCTGGAAGCCCTGGAAACAGCCCTTAAAGCGGGGTTTAGTATGCGGCGATGCCCTCGCTAGCCGAAGCGCGCGACGCCCACGATCTAATGCGCCAGGAGTTGGGGGGCAAGCGGAGTACGCCCGAGGCGGCGAGCAGTCTCTTGTGTTGGTCTAACGTATAAAGGGGTGCTGTTATTGACAGATATAGGAGACTTCAGTTGTGTTATTGTGTTAGGCTAATTACGTGTGTGTAACGAACCTGTCATACATCCACCTGGAAGTATAAGCAGTATCCGAAATAGGGTCTTGATTTGCAGGTAATAATAAGGCGAAAATGATTTACTTAAAGGTTGTTCGTTAAAAAAAATTTAAAGACTTTTCCCTTAATTAAACAACGGTATAATTACCTTTTAATTAAAAGCTTAAATTAATAATTAAGAAGCGAAACTAAATAGGTGCTATTTTTATAGGAAATTGGTTCGTTATATATCCGATTGTTTTTTAACAAGTATGTCGTGGATTTATGTGATTTATATGATTTGGTTAGATTACCTAGATTACTTAAATTATTTAAAAAGCTTGAAAGGCCAAGCTTCCTTTTTATCCGGAGTTTAGCCGTAATAGGTCCACGTTAGCCCTAGAAGGTAGGCCTCCTTAAGATAGAAACTTCGTTCCTGTAATAGTATTTCCCTTTTTAAGGATCTTTATCTTAAAGATAAGAACCGTAAGTCGCCATTTTGTTTTATTGGAGAGTGTTTTTAAAGACGTTCCAGTTGATTTTATCATAATAAACCGTATTTAGAAAAAGAAAAGAAAGCGTCGTTTGAATTAACGCGAAGTACGTAAGAATCGCGCGAATTTTATTAAAGAATTTAGCTTTAAGGTTGTTACATACTTAAATTATGTTCGCTTAAGAAAATTCGATTATTATTTCGTGGCGGATATTCTTAATTTTGGTTGTTATATCCGTCGTTAACGTTTAGCTTGCGACGTATTAAATATAAATTCCTTAATAAGAATTTAAAAAAAGCGCGAACGTTTGCAAAAAGAAGCAACGTAAGGTAAAGGACATTTTGATCGCGTATTAAGAAATACTGGCGGCGTACTACAAAGTTGCTGAAAAAGAAAATAAAAGAATTCGTTAGTTAATTAAAACGTATTCGCTTATAATAAGGCGTTTTAAAAGAGAAAGCCTTTATAATTCTAAAGGAAGGTTATAAGTTAAATTAATTTAAAACCCGGGAAAAAAAAATAGCGACGTATGGAAACGGAGCAAGCGCAGTTTGTTTCCGAGATAAACGTTATGGCGAAAACGTTGACTTCCTTCGACTGGAATGCCGCAGGTTTGGATTTAAACGGGGGATTTTTATCGCCTGCGACCTTAGCCGCGCTGGAGACGGTCGGTTAGGATTTTGTCGGTAAAACGTTTTAATTAGGTTTATCGTATTCGTTAGGTAGTTAAGTGGTTCCCAAGTATTTTTTGGTGTAAGTATCCTTCTTACTTAATTAGGTATTAAATTTTATTTTTAATTATTTTAAAGTTTAATATCTTTTCGATTTCGTATTTATTATCCTCTTTTTCCATTTTTAGGTTTATTTTTAACGAAACGTTTTTAAATATTTTTTTAAGTAAGAAAATGTGGAAAATAAGGTATAGCTTTATTGTCTTGGATAATAATAGTCGGTAATTAGTTTTAGAAATAACTTTATTAATTATAAATGGACTAAGTTTTTTAAAGCCGAGCTTATCGTTAAACTTTTTGATTTTAATTTGTAAAATGTTCGACGTTACGTTTTATCTTTAGCGTAATAGGTACACCTTATCTCCTTTTATTAAAATTGGGTTTTTAATTCTTTTTTTATTGCAATACTCGGCCATTTTCTGCTGGAAAAAACGTAATTCGGCTTATAAACGGGATTATATTATCTTAATTTCCGTTATTATTATTTTTGTTCGGGAAGTTATGGTAATAATTGCAAAAGTTTTATATGCCGTTTATTTTAGTTGTTAAGTTATTACCTTATATCCATATATAGCTATATAAGGGAAAATGCCCATGTTTTCGTTGGTAAACGTATTGTAGGCCATTTATGCTAATGGTAACAGTTTTACCTAATTATTTTATAAGTAGTTAATATAGTTTCGTAAGTATTATTCCAGGGTTTACTTTAATCGTTCCGTTTAACTATTTATTTATAAGTAATAAATTGTTAAGAACTTAAGCTTAGTATTTATCTGTTTAAAAAAGCTGGTGCTAAATTTGGATATAAATAATTTATTTCGGTTAAAAATGATTTCTTTTGTATTTCGTATTTATCGAGAAAATATCGGAAAAATGCATAAGCTAATTATTTTACCGTTATAATTCCTTTAAAAGGTAAAAAGTACTTATAATTAATAAGTTTATTAATGATTACCTAGATTCTGTTGTATTCGACTTTAATAATTAGGTTTTTAAATAAAGGAAGGCTGGTAATAAAATCCCAAGCTATGATGTTCCATACCTTGTTAGGAATGTCGGTAAGTTATAACAGCCTATAGGGTTTATGGCGTATTACCTTAGCCTTATTGCAGATATTATAATTCTTAATAACCTTTTTAATTATTTAGCGCAGTTTTGGAAAGTTGTACTTTTCCTATAACCGTTAAGTAATTTTGAAGACTTTTTAATGTTTATGTAATAAGTTTTCGTAAAATTCCCTTACGAATTATTCCTGTTGATTTTTAGATACATAAATTTTGTTACGGTATAACAGCTGGGTTTTTAGCTATTTTTTAGCTATTAAACCTTTTTTTTTTTTTCGTTCGTATCGTAAGAATTTCGGAACCGTGTTGAAAGTTTAAGGGTTAATTCTTTTAGGATTTTGCATAATTATATAATATTATTTTTATTGTATTATAATATCTGCATGTTTTATTTAGGAATCTTAAGATTATAATCGCCTTTACGATTAAAAATATCCGCTTAAATGTTCTTTTTTCCTTTAATATAATATATTTTAAAGTTAAATTTCAATAAACAAATTATTTAAGTTTTATATCGTTTATTTAGTTTTTATACCTTTATAAATTAGGTAAGGTTTTTTAATTCCATTAAAAAAGGGTTTTTATTTTTTAAAAGCGTTAATAATTGCTAATAGTTTTTCGTCGTAAATCGGGTATTTAAGTTTTGCATTTCGAAATACCTTTAAGTAGTAGGTTACTAGGTATTATTTGTCGTTATGTTTTAGTTATGTTTTAGTTATTTTAGAACGGTACTTAATACGTAATTTAAGGTATTTATTTTTAGGCGCTTTCTTTTATTTACGTTAGATAGTTTTAGTATAGGTTTATTAGTAATTACGTCTTTCAAAATCTGAAATGCATTTTTTGCATTTTTTGAAAGCTTAAACCTTTTATTAACGTACTTTTTAGTAATTAGTTTCGTTAATGATTTGATTATATTTTCGTATCCCTTAATTAAGTTTTGTACGTAATCCGTAAATCTCAAAATCTATCGGATGTCGGTAACGGTCGCCTTATTAAAAATAGGCCGGTCGTTAATTGCTTTTATCTTAAAGCGTTAAATCTAAATTTGGCCGGAAATGAATATATATCTTAAAAAGTTTAACTTTTATATGTGCCATACGCTTTTGGTTAGGTTAATTCGGATATTTGCCTTATTCAGGGTTTGAAGTACTTAAATTATATATTATGTATACTTTTTAAAAGTTTTATAGTAAATAAAAAATACTATCGAAGTAAATAAATATAAACTTATTTAAATATTTTCGTAAAGTAGTTATAACCAGGCGTTAAAAATTAACGGGAGCATTAATAAATTTTATAGGTATTATTCGGTATTCGTAAAGTTTATATATCGTTTTGAATACCGTTTTTCATTCTTTTCTTTTAGCTATTTTAATACGGTAATAATCATTTCGAAAATTAAATATCGTAAATTATTTAATTTTGTTAACGTTTTCCTTTAATATGTTTATAAGGGTTAAAGGGTATTTATTTTTAATTGTAATATCGTTTAGTTATTTATAATCGATTATTTTTTAAAAGACCAAGTTTCCGTTTTCGTTAATCTTTTGTTTTCCGTTGTCCGTTTTTAGTACCATAAGGACGGAATATTTAGTATGAGAATTAAAGGATTAAATATATTCTTTTTTCAGATTAAATTAAATGGTTTTCCGTAAGGTCTTTAACTTTTTAGGGTTTATATGGTAGATTTTATAAACTTTAGGGTGATATCCTTTTTTAATAGGTATTCGATAATTTCATTAACTATATAGTAATAATTCGTGGTTTTTTTGGGTTTTTGGATAATTTTTTAAACTTTTGGTACTTTAATGGTACCGTTCTTGTTTGGATTAATATTTGTACCTTCTTAATAATATAATAAACTTTTTGTTCGTCCTTTTTAAGTGGTTTTTCTTTATCCTTTGAAGAAAGTATTTAGTATTTTTAGTTAATATGTGGATTGCTGGTCCTAAGTTACGGCATTCCCAGGATAATATTATGTCCAGAAATGTCGGCAATGTTTAACGAAATTCGTTTTTGGTATCCTTAAATTTAAACGGGAAGCTTTTTAGTTTTTCGGAAAATTCGTCCGTTTTTATATTTAAATAAGCTTCCGTTTATTATGCGTAACTTATAAGATTTTGGTTTGTATTTTTAAGGAATTTGCTGTTTTTTTACCGCCGTAAGAAAAATAAAGTTACTTTCGGCTTTTAAGTCGATTATGGTTTTAAAGATACTATTTTCATATTAAAAGGGAATTTCGATCTAGCTGCGTAATCCTTTTGTTACCTCATATAAGGTTTTGTAAGTTAAGGCTTTTTAATACCTTATTTTTAAGGGCTTTTAGCGTTTTTTAACTTGTGATAATATCCGGCTTAAAAAGTTTTTATTCGCCTGCTTTTCGAATAACCTATTTGGCGTATTAATCGTTTTTGTATTTAAATTACGTTCTTTTGCCATATCTGCATTCGGAGATAACCTTTTTTTTCGGGCTTAATCCTTAGTTTTGTATTTTTCGAGTTATGTAGTTAAAAGTATAAACCTTTAAAGGGGGCATTTTAATATCTAGAAGTTCGTATTAGATATAAAGTATTAAGGAATAACATAAACATTTTTACGATAGGGCCTTTTAACTTTGTTTTAATTCGGGATATAAGTAATAAGATTTAAAGTATTTTGGTTATTGGGGAGTTTTTATATATCTGTATTCGTTATTTGGTTTAACAAGTACTTTTTCCGTTTTATTTAAGCCAAAAATTATTATCTTTTTTAGCTTGAGGATAAATAAGATAATCGTTACGGTAATAAGCGGTAAAATGTCATAATTTATATTAGTTTTTTCGGAATTTGGTATATACCGTATATTTAGGGAGCTTATAAAGTTCCGGGAATAACTATCCGTTGTTGGTAACGTCGGGTTAAAATTAACCATTTTTATTATGTATTCCGCATTTTTATGCGTTAAAATGGTAACGGTATTTTAGTTTCATGACTATCCTGGAGGTCGTTTATCCGGAATAATACTTACAGGCTTTAGCTTTAGAGTTTTGGTAAATAAGATAATTTTCGTACTTTAGGATGTCGTTCTGAATTTAAATAGTGGTAGTAATAATGAATTCTGGCTGGAAGGAAATCGAACTTTTTTTTTTTTTTTTTTTTTTTTTTTTTTTTTTTTTTTTGCCTTACTGTCATTTTTTGGTTTAGCGGTTTTGGCTTTTTTTAAGATTAAGGAATTCTTCCCTTTTTAAAGTTCCTTTTGGCGGGAGAGCGATATTCGTTTTTAAAATGTCCCTTTTTGTTATAGTTAAAACACTTTATATCGGACTTGTTTTTTTAGGCTTTTTCGAAACGGTGCTTACTTTTTTTAAAGGTTTGCCCTTATCCTTCTTGGTTCGGCTGCTATAGCCTTTATCGTTATTTCGTTTATTAATTTCTTTTTTTTCCAGGTACTAGTTCAAGATGCGTCGGTTAATAATAATTGCTTTATCGGTATACTTTTTAAAGGATCTTGTTTTAAGTACCATATATATCTTATCCTTAACTTAAAGTTTTAAGCCGTCGTAAAAAGGATAAAATAACGCGTTTTCTGATAGGTTAAAGATTACGCCTAAATGGTTAAATTCCGTCGTATATTTTATTGTTAACTTAATTTAACAAAGAAAGTGTAATTATTTTATTACGTCCTATTTCTTATTTAAATTTCTAAATATAATTCGTATTCGGTCTCTAAAGTATCGGTAATCGTTAAAGATGTAATTAATAAGGTCTAAGGATTCTTCCGAGTAATTCTTTAAGTAGTTCTTTATGATTGGTTCGAATTATAAAAGAATTCGTCTAACCAGTAATTAAAAGATGGCCATTACCTTCTGATAGTCTTCCGTTAAGGAGCTTTGGTAGAACTTAAGGTAAGTTCTAGCTTAAACGAGCAATCCTTCCATATCTGTAGTTCCGTTATAAGGCTTTAGGGTAATTGGTTTGTGACCTTTGATTTCCGGCATTCCGTGGTAGCTAAAAGGTGAGATAGTGGCTTCGCGTGTAACGAACCTGTCATACATCCACCTGGAAGTATGAGCAGTATCCAAAATGGGGTCTTGATTTGCAGGTAACAATAGGGCGAGGAATGATTCACTAGGGGTTTTGTTCGTTAAAGAGATTTAAAAACTCTTCCCTTAATTAAAGAACGGTATAGTTGCCTTTAATTAAAAGCTTAGATTGATAGCTAAGTAGCGAAACTAAGTAGGTGCTATTTACATAGGAAACTTGGTTCATATATATATCCCTTTTATCTCCTTAAGGTCCCTGAAACCTTTTTATATGGTCCCCTAAGAGTTTCTGGATGGTTTTTATCGTGTTAACAGAGATCATTTAATAGGGCCGAGGTTTACCCGTTAGGGTTACCTTCCTAAGGTCTCAATTCTAGCCTGGGAGTTTTTCCTGTTTCGTAACATTATTCCCCTCCTTATAAGATCTTTGTCCCTAAAGATAAATAGGTTAGCCCCCTTTTTTCCTGGTTGGTTCTTCCTTCTTATAGTTTTTAATTAACTTGTTACCATATCAAGTCCCTCGCGAAAACGTTTTAAGTCCTTTACCGACAATAGGAAAGATCTTGCATTTTCTATTATTAATTTTGGTTATTTTGTTATACCGTACGAACGTTACAAAGATTTGGAGTTAAAATGTAAAATGATCGAAAGAAAAAAGAAGTACTAACATTATTACGAGGTAAACGTATCGTATAAGGATAATAACGTTTCCTTAAAATCGCTATAAAACATTTAATCGGAAAAAGCGCGAATCGATAAAGAAAAAAGGGTAGCTGAAAAAACGCTGTTGGACCTTTAACGGTTACAATCCGAGGCTACGGCGAGGCTAATTCGGCTGAGTCGACAGCAGGACTTTTTTCAACGCCGCGGGATAAAAATGATTCGGCAGGGATTTCGTTTTATTAACGAATTAAAAGAAAAAGAAAAATTAAATAAGGAAAAGGAGCGTCTACGGTAGGAGCAGGCGCAATTAGTTTCGGATATTAGTTCCTTCGATTAAAACGTTACGGATTTGGACTTAAGCGGGGAACCTTTGTCGCCCGCGACCTTGGCTACGTTAAAGACGGTCGGTTAGGATTCTGCTGGTAGAACGCCTTAACTAGGTTTATCGCATTCGTTAAGTAATTAAGTGGTTCCCAAGTATTTTCTTCGTATAAGTATCCTTTTTACTTAATTAAGTATTGAATCTTGTTTTTAACCATTCTGGAGTCCAGTATTTTTTCGATTTCGTATTTATTATTGTTTTTTTCGATTTCCAGGCTTGTCTTTAACGGAATGTTTTTAGGTATTGGTTTAAGTAAGGAAATGTGGAAAATAAGGTATATCTTTATTATTTTGGGTAATAACAGTCGGTAGTTAGTTTTGGAAATAACTTTATTAATCTTAAACGGACTAAGTTTTTTAAAATTAAGCTTATCGTTAGGCCTTTTGGTCTTAATTTGTGAAATGTTCGACGTTACGTTTTGCCTTTAACGTAGCAAGTAGACCTTGTTTTTTTTTCGCTACAATTGATCCTTTAATTCTTTTCCTGTTGTAATATTAGGTTATTTTTTGCTGGAGAAAATGTAATTCGGTTTATAAGCGGGATTGTATCGTCTTAATTTTAATTATTATTATTTTTGTTCGAAAAGTTATGGTAATAATTATAGAAGTTTTATGCATTAATTACTTTAGTTGTTAGGTTATTATTTCGCGTCCGTATATAGTTATATAGGGGGATATATTTATATTTTTATTAATAAACGTATTGTAAGTTATTTATACTAATGATAATAGCTTTACCCAGTTATTTTGTTGGTAGTTAACGTAATTTTGAAGGTATTATTCCAGGGTTTGGTTTAATCGTTCCGTTTAACTGTTTGTTTAAGGGTGATAAGTTGTCGAGAACTTAAGCTTAGCGTTTATTCGTTTAAAAAAGCTAGTACTAAACTTAAACGTAAAAAGTTTATTTCGATTAAAGATAATCTTTTCTGATATTCCGTATTTATCGAAGTAATGTCGAATAAATGCATAAGTTAATTATTCTGCCGTTATAGTTCTTTTAAAAGGTACGAAATATCCATATTTCGTAAGTTTATTAACGATTACCTAGATTCCGTCGTATTCGATTTCGGTAATTGAGTTTTTAAATAAAGGAAGGCTAATAATAAAATCCCAAGTTATGGTATTTTATAGCTTATTAGGAATGTCGATAGGTTACAATAGTTTATAAGGTTTATGGCGTATTACTTTAGCTTTATTACAAATATTGCAATTCTTAATAACCTTTTTAATTATTCGGCGTAATTCTAGGAAGTCGTACTTTTTTTATAATCGTTAGGTGGTTTTAAAGATTCCTTAATATCCATATAATAAGCTTTCGTAAAATTCCTTTCCGAATTATTCCTGTTAGTTTTTAGGAATATAAATTTTATTATGGTATAGTAGCTAGTTTTTTAGTTATCCTTTTAGTTATTAAATTTCTTTTTTTTATTTATATCGTAAAAACCTCGAAATCGTGTTAAAGATTTAAGGGTTAATTTTTCAAAGATCTCGCATAACTATATAATACTATCTTGGTTATATTATAACATTTGCATATTTCGTTTAGGAACCTTTAAATCATAATCGCCTTCATGATTAAAAATATCCGCCTGGATATTTTCCTTCTTTTTGATATAATATATTTTAAAGTTAAATCTTAATAGGAAAATCATCCAAATCTTATGTCGTTTGTTTAGTTTTTGTACTTTCATAAATTAAATAAGGTTTTTGTAATCGGAATAAATATTAAAAGGTTTTTAGGTTCCGTTAAAAAAGGGCTTTTATTTTTTAAAAGTATTAATAATTGCCAATAATTCCTTGTCATAAATCGGGTATTTAAATTCTGCATTTCGGAATGCTTTCGAATAATAGGTTACCGGGTATTATTTATTATTATTTTTTAGTTGTTTTAGGACGGCACTTAATACGTCATTTAAGGCATTTATCTTTAAACGCTTCTTTTTATTTATGTTGGGTAATTTTATTATGGGTTTATTAGTAATTTCGTTTTTCAGGCTCTGGAACGCCTTTTTTATATCCTTTAAAAGCTTAAACTTTTTATTAACGTACTTTTTGGTAATAAATTTCGTTAATAATCTGATTATATCCCCGTATCCCTTAATTAAGCTTCGTACGTATTCCGTAAATCCCAAGATCTGCCGGATATCGATAACGGTCGCCTTATTAAAAATGGGCCAGTCCTTAACTGCTTTTATTTTAAAGCGTTAAATTTGAATTTGGCCGGGAATAAATATATATTCCAAAAACTTTAGGTTTTACGTATGCCATACGTTCTTAGCTGGGTTAACTCGGATATTTGCCTTATTTAAGGTTCTAAGTATTTAAGTTATATGCTGTTTATACTTTTTTAAAGTTTCGGAGTAAATGAGAATGTCGTCGAGGTAAACGAATCTAAACTTATTTAGATACTTTCGTAAAATGGTTATAACCAGGCGTTGGAAACTAGCGGAAGTATTAGTAAGTCCTATAGGTATTATTCGGTACTTATAAAGTTTATGTATCGTTTTAAATACCGTCTTCCATTTTTCTCCTGAGGTTATTCGGATACGGTAATAACCGTCTCGCAAGTTAAGTATAATAAACTATTTAGCTTTATTAACTTTTTTTTTAATATATTCATAAAAGTTGAAGGGTATTTATTTTTAATCGTAATATAGTTAAGCTGTTTGTAGTCGATAATTCTTTATTTTTTGTCCTTAATTTTTAGTATTATAAGGACGGGGTATTTAGTAAGAAAGTTAAAAGGTCGAATATATCCTTTTTTAGATCGAATTAAATGGTTTTTTATAAAACTTTTAATTTTTTAGGGTTTATATAGTAAATTCTATGAAATTTAAGATAATATCCCTCCTTAATAGGTATCCGATAATCCCATTAACCATATGGTAATAATTCGTAATTTTCTTTATCCTTAAATAATCTCTTAAATCTTCGATACTTAAGTAATACCGTTCCGGCTTGATCTGGTACTTATACCTCTCTAATAACATAGCAGAAATTTTGTTCGTCCTCCTTAAGTAACCCTTTTTTATTTTCTCAAGAAAATATCTGGTATTTCCAGTTAATATGTAAATTACTAGCCCTGAGCCATAACATTCCCAAAATAATATTATATCCGGAAATATCGGCAATATCTAACGAAATTCGTTCTTAATATCCTTAGATCCAAACGGGAAGTTCTTCCGTTTCTCGCAAAATTCGTCCGTTCTTATATTTAGATAAGTTTCCGTTTACTGTTCGTAACTTATAGGACTTTAGCTTATATCTCCAAAAAACTTGATGTTTTTCTGCTACCGTAAAAGAAATAAAGTTACCTTTAGCTCCTAAGTCAATCATAGCTCTAAATATACTGTTCTTATATTAAAATGAAATTTCGATCTGGCTACGTAATCTTTTTGCTGCCTTATATAAAGTTTTATAAACTAAGGCTTTTCAATACCTTAATTTCGAAAGTTTTTAACGTTTTTTGATTGTTATTATTTATTTTCGAAAAGGTATCTTTATTTTCGGGCTTTCTTTGCAGCATGCTTAATATAATAATTATTTATGCATTTATATCATTTCTTCTTACCGAACTGGCATTCGAAAGTAATTATCTTCTTCGGGCTCGACCTTTAGTCTTACGTTTTTCGAGGCATAAAGTCAAAAATATAGACCTCCGAAGAAGGTGTTCTAACATTTAGAAATTCGTATTAAATGCAAAACATCGGGAAATAACATAAGTATCCTTACGATATAGCTTTTTAATTCTGTTTTAATTTAGGATATAAATAACAAAACCTGGGGTACTTTGGCCATCTGAAAGTCTCTATACATCTGCATTTATTATTTGGTTCAGTAAGTATCTTTTTATTCCATCCGGGCTAAAAATTATTATCTTTTTAAGCTTTAAAATAAATAAGATAATCGTTAATATAACAAGCGGTAAAATATAACGACTTATGTTAATTTTCGCGAAATTTAATATGTACCGTACATTTAGAAAGTTCATAAAGCTCCGGAAATAACTATCCGTAATTATGAACGTTAAGTCGGAACTAACCATTTTCGTTATACATCTTATACCGAAATATATCAAGATGGTAAAAATATCCTAACTTTATGGCTATCTTAAAAGCCGTTTATTCGGAATGATACTTATAAGCTTTAGCCTTAAAGTCCTGGCAAATAAGGTAATCCTCGTACTTTAAGATATCGTTCTGGATTTAAATAATAATGGTAATAATAAATTCTGGCTAAAAGGAAATCGAACTAACTTTATTTTCTTCCTTTTTTACCTTATTATCGGTTTCTTATTTAGCCGTTTTGGCTTTTTTTTAAGGTTAAGGAATCCCTTTTTTCTTAAAGCTTTTCTTAACAGAAAAACGGCATTCGTTTTTAAAATATCTCTTTTTGCTATAGTTAAAATATTTTATATTAAATTTATTTTTTAAGGCTTTTTCGAAACGGTATTTGCTTTTTTTTAAGGCTTACCTTTATCCTTTTTAATTCGGCTATTAAAGCTTTTATCGTTATTTCGTTTATTAGTTCCTTTTTTTTTTCGAGGTACCGGTTAAAAATACGTCGATTAATAATAATTGCTTTATCGGTATATTTTTTAAAGGATTTTATTTTAAGTACCATATATATTTTATTTTTAACTTAAAATTTTAAGCCGTCGTAAAAAGGATAAAATAAAGCGTTTTCGGAAAGATTAAAAATTATGGTTAAACGGTTAAATTTTATCGTATATTTTGTAGCTAACTTAATTTGGTAAAAGAAATATAATTATTTTATTACTTATTATTTTTTTATTTAAGTTTTTAAATATAATTCGTATTCGGTTTTTAAAATATCGGTAATCGTTAAAAATATAATTAATAATATTTAAAGAATTTTAAGGTATTTTTTTAGGTAATCTTTTATAATAGGCTTAAATTATAAGAAAATTCGTTTAATAAGTAACTAGGAAATAGTTATTACCTTTTGATAATTTTCCGTTAAAAGGCTTTAATAAAATTTAAGGTAAGTTTTAGCTTAAACGAGGAATCCTTTTATATTTATAGTTCCGTCGTAAGGCTTTAAGGTAATTAGCTTATAGCCTTTAATTTCTGGCATTCCGTAATAACTGGAAGGTGGGATAATAGTTTCGCGGTACCGATTAGGGCCGAATAATGGGGGTACTGGGGTTTTTTCCTCCATTTCTCGGGTAAGTTAAGCCATACTTTTTCTAGGAGGTTAGGGTCTTTCCTTTTAATCCTTCTCCAGGGCTTGGATTCTGCATAACAGGATTTCCATTTTCTCCTTAAAGGAAAGCTTTCTTTTCTTTCCCTTTAGGCCCTAAGGTTCCTGAACTATTAGTTCTTTTTCCTCTTCCGAATCTCCCTAAACCTTAATAGTATTTTTTGGAGCCGAAGTTAGCTACTGGGTTTAGGAAAAAGAAGGTTCTCCTTTACCGCGGGTTATAAGAAACATAATATTGTTAATTAACTGAAGAACTTTTTCGATAAGGGATAAATTGTTATCTGTTTTCTGAATGTCGTTCTGTAATATCGTCTTCACTAAGTTCAAGAAAGCTCATACCCAACTGGGCTTGGAATCATCCGTCGGCTATTAATCAAGAAGCTATCAAAATGTAACGAACCTGTTATACATCCACCTGGAAATATAAGCAGTATCCGAAATAAGGTCTTGATTTGCAGGTAATAATAGGGCGAGGAATAATTTATTAAAGGTTTTATTCGTTAAAGAAATTTAAAAACTTTTCCTTTAATTAAAAAACGATATAATTACCTTTAGTTAAAAGCTTAAATTAATAACTAAGGAGCGAAACTAAGTAGGTGCTATTTACATAGGAAACTTAGTTCATATATATATCCCTCTTATCTTCTTAAGGTCCCTGAAACCTCTTTATGTGGTTCTCTAGAAGTTTCTGGATGGTCTCTGTCATGTTGACAGAGACCATTTAGTAGGGCCGAGGTTTACCCGTTGGGGTCACCTTCCTAGGGTCTCAATTCTGGCCTGGGAGTCTTTCCTGTTTCGTAACATCGCGGTACCGATTGGGGCCGAATAATAAAGGTGCTGGGGGGGTTTTTTTTTTTCTTTTTTTTTTCTTTTTTCGGGTAGGTTAAGTTATCCTTTTTTTAGGGGGTTGGGGTTTTTCCTTTTTGTCCTTTTTTAAGGCTTGGATTTTGCGTAACAAGATCTTTATTTTCTCTTTAGAGGAAAGCTTTTTTTCTTTTCCTTTTAAACCTTAAGGTTCCTGAACTTTTGGTTTTTCTTTTTCTTCCGAATTTCCCTGACCTTAATAATGTCTTTTGGAACCGGGGTTAGATATTGGGTTTGGGAAGAGAAAGGGTTTTTTTTGCCTTTAGTTATAAAAGGTATAATATTATTAATTAATTAAAGAACCTTTTTAGTAAGGGGTAAGTTATTTAATTTAGTTATTAATCATTTATTAACTTATGACGGAAATTAAGTATATTATTTATCTTTTAAACGTTTTTTTATATAATATCGTCTTTATTAAGTTTAAAAAACCTTATGTTTAATTAGGCCTTAAATTATTTACCGGTTATTAATTAAAAAGTTATTAAAATATAACAAACCTGTTATATATCTACCTGGAAATATAAGTAATATCCGAAATAAGGTTGTGATTTATAGGTAATAATAAGGCGAGGAATAATTTACTTAAGAATTATTCGTTAAAAAAATTTAAAAACTTTTCCCTTAATTAAAAAACGGTATAATTACCTTTTAATTAAAAGGTTAGATTAATAGCTAAAAAAAGAAATTAAATAAGTGCTATTTATATAAGAAACTGGTTCGTTATATATCCGATTGTCTTTTAATGAGTATGTCGTGGATTTATGTGATCTATGTGATCTGGTCAGATTACCCAGATTACTTAGATCACTTGGAAAGCTTGGAAGGCCAAGCTTCCCTCCCATCCGGGGTTTAGCCGTGACAGGTCCACGCTAGCCCCAAAAGGTAGGCCTCCTTGAGACAGAAACCTCGTTCCTGTAACAGTGTGCTATAGAACACGTACGACTCTTAAATAGCTGAGCCATGGAACGTATATACGCCGATCAGTAGGTGGCCTTTCCGTATATGGGTTGCGCTTCGCAGCCCTGACTAAGCTGACAACTTGAGCTTATCAGCGCTGACACAAAAGGGAGTTAACTTATTATGAGACCTAATAGTCACTCAGGGTCTGACACTTATTAATAGTTCACACTACCGCCAGCAAGTAGCAAGCCAACAGGATGCTGTCCAGGGAGTACTGATATATAATTAAAATTCAACCGCAGCTTCCCCGCAGGCGCACCTCTTTTTTATATAGGGCTCTTCCTATGGGGTGTTCTATAGGAGAAATGACTGGAGGTTCTGGCATGACCGTTCGTAATCCAGCTGCCCGTCACTACCGGTGTGTTAGTGCGACCCGAGAACATCTCTTAAGAGCAATGCTCCCTTTTATTAGAAGCTTCACTAAGAAACACCTGTTCTTTGTCCTGCGGTAATGTTTTATCACTACCATATGAAAACAAGTGCGCGCATTTCTGGTTTATACCTGCAATAGTTTGAATCTTTTGATCTTCGACGAGCGATAGCTTTGTACTTATGCTCGTCTTTACTGAGTTCTTGACGGAATCGAAAGGCTCTGGAGAGCGCCTGATACTTGCCAGTTCAATCTTTAGCACCTTCAATGTGATGCTGTTAACGAGCCTATGCTGGCTGACTGTCACCAATCTGGAGGGAAAATACGACAATGACGGCTCGCCGGACTTATTGCTAATCGAACAAGAGCTGCCCGTACATAATGAGCTTCCTTTAACGCAGCCTAGTAGATAAGGTTACCCACTCAAGCGACAGGCAGTAGCATTATCCCAGAACATACCTCGAAGGCACCCGCTTGCTACTGCGAGGCTCTGCCTTCAGGACTGCTGCATACAGGGCAACGCCTTGTCTATACTCATTTCATTCTACCATAGAGATCGCAGTCTGCAGCTCAGAGATTCCCAACTGGAAGGAGGACCATAAGTCAATCCTAGAGATCTCGTCACTCATTGATCTCATGGAAACTATCACTGCCTGCCACGGCAACAAGGAAAGCGGAGGCCAACCACAAACTTTGGCAGGACCCTTCAGCAGACTCAGGCGACGTGTTTTCTCGGAGTTGTTTACGTCAGTTTGGATCCCTCAATACTGCCTAGCCATATCTAACTATTAACCTCGAAGTTGTTTAACAGACACGAGGTATGTCCATAGGAGTTGATGCCTACTACAACCCCTTTTCGACGTGTATATATTTGGTACGAATAAAGATGGCCTCCACCCCGATACTTTTCAAACCCAGCGTATTCCTTCTCTAACATCCCGCTCAGGTTTTTGAAACGCCGCATCATAGCGTCGCCACGCCCCGTGTCCACTGTTGCACCCTTGATGACGCCCAGCTTGATGCGAAACCCAATTATGCCCGACGACAACGAGCGTAACGAACGGCTCGACCATGATATTGACTCTTTGTTCGGTGACGGGGAAACAAGTCACGAGATCGACTTCGACAACCTCTTTTCTGAAGATGGCCATTCTCAGGCTCATGTACTGTCGAATACGGCAACCTCAGGCAACCTGGAGGATATCCGCTCCGACAAAGCCACTCTAGCTACAACAGCTTCCTCGATCACCATCTGCCCGTACAAGGAAAACCCTCAGCACGGCCTTGGGTGGACAAGGGAAACCTTTTCTCTAACTCCTATTTGGACAGTCGTGCCAACAATCGAATCCATCATCCAGACACTCCAGGGGAGAATCGCTCCGGATAAGATATACCATGTCAAGCATTGGCGAGACGGGCCCTACAACAAGTTCTACCTTGTCACATATGATGGAAGTCACTTCGTTCTCAAAATCACCCTACCTATATGGCCCAGGCTCAAGACGGAGAGCGAAGTCGCTACGCTGGCCTGGGTCCATTACAAAACCGAACTGCCGGTTCCTAAGGTGAAATGTTACGACTCTTCGCGAAACAATCCGATAGGTTTCGAATGGATCTTGATGGACCGGATGGAGGGACAACCGCTCGCTGAATGCTGGGACAGCATGAGTGACGGGTCGCTTCAGCGCCTCATCTGGCAAATCGCAAAGTACACGGCGGCGGCTTTCGATAACCAGTTTAATGGAGGCATAGGAAATATTTACCCGGCTGTACCCGAGCCTGATAACACTGAGCCGCGGCTAGGTGAGTTGGTATGGATGCCCTTTTTTTGGGGAGAGCGCGGGTACCTGGAGTACCCGCGTGGGCCTTTCCACAACGCTCGTGAGTGGAACGAAAGCCGCCTCCAGTTTTCCTACTCAAATCTGTCCACAGCCATGCAGTTCATGCGGAGAGGGTACGACGAGAAGCGAGCTTGGAAGGATGGTGCTCGTATGCTAGAGCTCATCAATCGGGTTAGAAATCTCGGTCACATATTCTTTACCAACCATTCCCGACCCGACGCCGCTCATGAACAAAGAGAAGACGCAGAGCAACCATCTGCACCGGTACCAGAGCCCACAATGCTCTGGCACGACAATCTATCCCTCGATAACATATTGGTCAAAGACGGCGTACTCATGGGCATCATAGACTGGGAATGTGTCTCCTGCCTCCCACTGCACCAAGCCTGTCACTTGCCCGCTTTCCTCCAAATGAAGGGCGCCGCGGACACCGAGTTGCCGTACACTGCGCCAGACGAGTATTCATATCTGGATGACGAAACCTTCGAGCTCCCGGTGCTCACGTCTTTCTACAGGGACACAAGGCAATATGAGATAAGCGCTTGTCGCAGGATTTTCTTCGATGAGATGAAGTGGCTGTCACCCGGTTGGCTCCAGGTGTATCGGCAGAGTGCAGATCAAAAGGATTTCGAGGCGGCAGTGCAACACTGTGATAACGAGTTTGCCTATAAGGTAGTAGAGAAGTGGGTGGACGCCATGGAAAAGGGGGAGGCGCCAGGTAACATCTCTCCTAGGCTGCATAAGCAGCTATATTCGGACTAATCTGAACTTATGGGGCTTCTCACTGGGCACACAGTCAATTCAATAGGTTACGGAGCTTCAGTTGTTTAGGTTGGTGTTATTTTCAAATAAGTCACGACCTCCACTTCAAATACCATACCTTTAAGATAACTTCCACGTGTCAAACAGCCTGAGACCACGCAAATTGAGTATCCTCGTTGCAGCTTCATTCGTATATTGGTTCTGATGATGATAACAGCTAACCGTCTCTCGTCAGGGCAGAAGGGAATTAATCTCATACAAATTAGCTGCCACCCCTGTGTCCTCCACCCATTAGCGCGACACGCGGACCGATTCCTTCCGACCTAGAGCCACTGTATCCGACACCACGTATTCCGGCATCTTACCAGTCACGCTTCTCATGACCGCTCCGTAGTAAAATAACATTATAATTTTCCTCACAATTTCATCACAATCTCGTAGTCATCGTTCTTACAGTCCATTTCGAGCCGTCCAGAAGTCCAGACTCCGTACCCGTGTCTTCATCCTCGTTATCATGGCCTTCTGCTTCGCAGCTTGTGAGACCTTCTCGCAGGCGCTCTTGCAATTTGCCGTCAATGGGGTTTTCACCGTCTCAAGCCGTCATAGGCTCAGGATTCGGCTTAAGTCCGCTCGACTGTGTACCCTGGTTCTTCATCCTCGCAAGATGGGGTTTCTTTGGCGGGGTTCCTTCTGGCGAGGTTCTTCTCTCCCGATTTATGGTCTGTCTGGGCCCCTGTTTGCTGTTGTTGCTTCGTAGACTGGCCCTGGAGTCTCTGGTCCTTCTGTGCCATCGCTCTGACGACCTCACCTCTCGCTTACGGGGCGGCAGGGGCAGAAGGAGGAGCCATAGTGCCACAAGCGATAGGGTCGCCCTTCCACGAGCTTTTGTTCTCGCAACGATGCCTCACCTCATAAGCCCACTTTCAAAACTTGCCACCGGGAAGCATCGACGGCAGATCGCGAAGCCGGACGGCACGTCCCCTCAAAACGAGGAGATCGTCCGCATAAAACGCTCCCGCGGTGTCCGCCTCTCGCGTAAAGAACACGCTGTTGGGGTCGGCGGCGCGGCACTCGAGGCCGCACCCCGTCCCCGGCCTCACGTTGCCCGAGTACCTTGTCGTGCAGCTGAAGGACAGCCGGGCGATGGCCACTAGGGCCGGTTGCGAGTGCTTGCAGTACTGGTCTGTGCAGAAGAACATGGGCGTTCCGCGGGCCTGACACCCGCAGGAGTGGTACTGCGCTATCGCCGTGCACATGGGTCGTTCCTCATGGGCCGGCGCTAGGGTTGACGGGGAAAGAGGGATAGGGATGGTGTCGGGTTCGGAGCCCTGTACGAGGTTCGGTAGCACCGGCACGGGGTCGACGACGACGGTGGTCGGTCTTTGCGTGGCGCGAACTCCGCCTTGCAGCGTAGCCGAGGATAGGGCTGGGCGGGAGACCGTGACGGGCTCCGGGGTTTGTGTTGCGGCGTCTACTGCTAAGGGCTTGGTCGGAGAATAGGCCAGCGGGGAGACGGTGATGGGGATTGTGTCGGGCTCGGAGCCGCGCAGAAGATCCTGTATCCTTGTCTTTGTGCCAGCGCTGACGGTATCCGGTGATTGTGTTGCGATCTCTGCTGTTATGTGCTTCGGTGACATGACAGGAGGCTTGGACGCGATCCGCTCCGGCTCCATGCTCAGGGTCTCTGTGGTGGCTTCCCTTCGGAGTATGGGTCGCGTGATGGGAACCTTGGGGGAGGTCTGCTTCCGCTTGACACCGGCGACTGGCTTGGGGTTTGCGGGCGTTGGGCAAACCTGCTTCCTGGGGGAGGTCTGCTGCTCTTCGACAATGTTGGTTGCTGGCTTGGCGATGGGCTGGGGCTTAGCTCTGGTTTTGAGCCTTTGGGCTTCCCGAGCCTTCCTGTATAGACTGTCCAAAGTTATCGGAGCCTTACTGAGTCTGATCAAACGGTGTGAGGTATGTGGCTACTCCGGGAAAGCTTGTAGTTTCTTCAGCGTTTGCGGAGGCTGGATCGAACTGCACGTGGTTGTGGCCTGGGTTTCTTCGAAAAGATTGGAATGGCGACGGAATTTATGGGCGGATGCAAAGACATCGTGAATGACACTGTTCCAGAAAGTTAGCCTAGTCTATGAACTGGTAACCAAACAGAGTTCTTTCAGAATTTTTCACGTTGCTAAGACAATGTTGCATTGTGTTTCTTCGCCACTTTCGAGTTACTTTGTTTTGGGGTTCGCCTTCTTTCACGTGGGTCACTGACCTTCTTTGCTACCTCCTGTCCGAACCGTCTTTGATGTTAAAGTTTCAAAGGACTTTGGATAAAGATAGTGCTCTAACGGTTCACTTCCCCTTTGGTTTGACGGGAATGGGGACCAACTTCTTCTTACGTAGTATCCGGAGCCAGTCCCTAGTGATCATGTTTGCCTGCCTGAAATTAATTGGGCATTTGTGGTTCTCTTGACTGAGCATAAACGTGAGCCATGGACAGACTCACAATTCGAAAATCCGGTGAACTTAATTGCCTTCGAGGGTTCAGGGGCTACAATGAAAAACCCGATCACAATACTCGGCCGTGCAAAGAACTGCATATAGCAAAAGCACCCAGTCACATCTTTGACAAATACGTGCTAGCCGGCAGAAGAGATCATCAGGTAGTGGCGATCATTGGCTCACCAATTCCTACAATGAGAAGTTCGCACTGGCGAACCCCTTTCCTTCAGAGCGCGTGAGTCTATTGAAGGCGTCGAGATAGTACGTCTCATCCTAGCCCTTCCGTTGGAGATTGCGGCCACGTAGAGCTCCAGGCCGACAAACTGGCATCCCTCAAGTCTTGCATCACTTCAGTCATGCGAACACCTTCTTCGGACAGCCAGTCGTTAACCTGGAAGTCAGAGAAACACAGACGAGATTCCCTGGCGACGTTAGTTATCCCAGTCTGGACTAAGGGGTTTTGAAGCGGGAGCGATAAACTCACTCCTGGATCTGTTCAGAGGACACCGCATGATTCAGCAGAAAACGACGCATGCTTTGCTATCCCACGACCAATCAGTGCCGAAATACAACACCTCTCCACATGAACAGATCAAAGAGGCTATCGAATTCAAGTAGCGTTGA
The DNA here is from genome assembly GCA_004154915.1 of Monosporascus ibericus. NCBI lineage: Eukaryota > Fungi > Ascomycota > Sordariomycetes > Xylariales > Monosporascus > Monosporascus ibericus. Next base: position 80,327 of record QJNU01000323.1, read on the forward strand.
AAGGACTCATACCAAGCTTACGGAAGACGACGGCCGGCTTAGAGCAATCCGCAAGCCTCCAAGAGAGACCTGCAAGTTCGCTGCAAAAGCTATGGAGCATCTGAGGCGCGTTAAGGGTAAAGGGGGTGCAGCCGTTGGAGTGCTACATGAAGCGTTCATCACGCCCGAGTCCGTTCATCGAAACCGGTAATGTTGGAGCTATGCGTGTTCGGGAGTATGTACCTGCACCGAATAGAGCGGATCAGGTTATCATAGATTATACGTATTTCGCAATCATGTTGGGAGCTTAAGATTAAAAGCTAAGGCCGTCGAAAAGATGGACGTGGGAAAGGGGCATGGTTTTTCGACTCTCCGTACGATTCTTAGAAATATGCGAATGAAAAGGGAGAATCAGATGCAAGGACCCTGTGTACATAATGAGCCACATAAAGTTTGCTTCGAGGAGAATATTCCCGTGTGTAACTACTACCCATAGGCCGACGGCATCGATGAGTAATCTTGTGATTCGTTTGAATTCCAAGGGCACCATACTCAATCATTACTGGTTTGGCCTCTCGAATGATACGAAGAGGCCGTGTCAGGAATGAAAATGATGAATGTGTCGTTGATATGTCGGGGAAAGTGCTGCTCATCATCGACATAGTTTTGCCCATAGATCCGACGAAGTTCCGCTCATCATATCCCCGGTATTGCGTGGCGTACCAGGGACAGGCGTTCCCCTCATGTATCACAGTTTGTTTTACGTCGGATGAGCTGAAGTTAACAATCCTATAATGAAAGGTGTTGCCATGTCGAGTAGGCAAACACTCTGCCCTGAATCACGTTTTACCTCATAAATCAGCCAAATCGAAGCAAATAAGACTATATGTCTGGACGATGTTCCCGTCGTCGAGTCTCTATATAACCCCAAACAGGGGCCATCCCTCAATAGCTTATTGTCTTCAATGATCACGGCACCTAGCACTATCTCCAAGTCGATTAATGCCGTTGTTAGTAGCTTAAGATAATACAAAACGCGAAACAGACATGGCTGAATCCGAAATTACTTTCGGTGCCGAGTTTGAGTTCCTCGTCGACACCGACGAGCTTCTTTCCCTGAGACCAGAAGAAGCCAATGCGGCCCCCATTTCATCAATGCTTCTACCTTCCACATCCCCGAGAATCAAGGCCGTCAAGGTAGCAAACATCGTCAAAAACCGGCTCGAGGAGGCCGGTCTAAGTCCTGTCCAAGTTACAAAGGAGCTCTATGTAACCCCGAGGGATATTGCCGAGCTCCAAGGCACCACCTGGGTCGTGAAGAAAGACATCACGGTCAAGAAGAGCATCGGGGACAAGAAGTATACAGGGATGGAGGTCACATCGCCGGTTCTTCCCAATACGCCCAAGGGATACGAGGAGCTTGTTAAGGCAGTGAAAGCCATACGCCAGATAGAGACCGTCCTCTTCAACGAGAGCTGTGGCCTCCACGTGCATGTCGGGCGCGGGAATGCGGGAATAGAACTGCTGCCTCTGCAGAAATTCGCAACTCTTGTGTTGCTGGGTGGCGAGTGGATCCTCGACAACGTTCACCCAGCCCGCCGAAGAGGCCAATGGCCCTGCTACAGAAACACCACCGATAGCAAGCTCGCCAGGCTTAACTTTGACATCGAGGAGGTCGAGGCGCGCCCCGACGATGCCGGCGCGGCCTGGCTTCAAGCCTGCGATCTCGAAAGTGCCCCGCGGAGGATCAAGATCCAGGTGAAGTGCCTGTGGAAGGCTAAGAGCTCTATGGAGCTCAGTCAGTGGCTGAAGGGCTTTAACATGCGCAGGCTTGTGTACGACGTGAGACAGCAGGGGGCAGCTTCCGAGAACGGCAGATTTGAGTATAAACGCACCATCGAGTTTCGACAAGCAGATGGCGACCTTTCCGATGAGGACTACCCGGTAGCCTGGGTCAAGATTGCCACTGGAATGTTGGCCTGGGCTTTCAATGCAGACCTGGAAACTTTCCAGAGAACAATTCAGGAGGTCACGGGCGCGATTGACGAGGAGGGACAGGTCAGCAAACTGCTCAGAAGCATTGGCATTCCGGAAGATGTTATTTCGGTCATGGAGGCTAGAGCTGAGAGGATTCAACCTTAGATGCATTGACATTGATGGAGCCAATACCTTCCGAGCGCTAGCGATTGGGATTCCTGGGGTGGACCGGGCAGGTACAGGGTAAGGAACCTAGTCGTTCAAGGCCTCATTCCAGCTTATTTATCCTAGCATTTTTGGCTGATAGGTCTCTTAACAGCGATTTTGCGTAAAAAGGATTAATTAACAGCGTTTTTAGCGAGGCGCTATCTCATCAATTATAATGTCGCTATCTTTGCGCTAACTGATGCGTCAAATGGTAAAAGGTTTTTCCAGCAGACTGACATTTAACCCATACATTTAGACCTGAGACCTCGGCGGGCGTATGATATTTGGAATACAGGATGTACTAAGGGGAACAGAGATAATGCTAGGAAGTAAGGTCACCTCACGGGGAAAAGGGGCAAGGTATTAATGGACAGTGGGTTTACCGGTCACGACAATTGTCAGACCTAGGTGAAGGTCTAGATCTGTTAGCTGCATCATGGCTTAGCTAGCGTTGCTACTATTGGGATGCGCTGTTCGACTGTCCGGTATCGCTTTCT